>RXPK01000013.1:1150975-1189493 GCA_004143645.1 Protaetia brevitarsis | reverse complement strand
GATCTATTGGTGTGTTAACACCATTCTAAACAAACGTCTTCTAATCATCAACTCCATTTCTAGTGTATATATATTCTCTCTTTAAGACTTTTCAAATATAATATGCAAAACCACTCATTCACAAGTTTGGTTTCAACTAAACTAACCATTTTAAAATGATTTTTTTGAGAAACCATTTAAAATTAAGTGAATGTTTATGCTTTGATTCAAGTCGTAAACTAATGCCAAAATAGATGTTCCCAATACATCTTTAAGATGTTGAAATTTTTATGCCACTGGAATTAACGTTAATAACACGAGGTACACTTTGCAAGTCAGTCACATTTGGGGTTTGTTGATATGTTAATACGGAGAATCAAACACGAAAAACAGATACACGTGCAATGCAGCGTGCGTGCGTATAATGCAATACTGTATTAGAATAGGTGGGTTTCTATATTTCTATCCGAGGAAAAAATTCTGATTGGTTGACGCTTCTGAATGTCTAAAACATAGTCAATCCTCATATCTAACAAAGAATTCGCACGAAATTCTAGTCATTTCTGTTCTATTAAATACGCGTAGTCAACTCGTCTGGCAAAGTTTGGAAAAATCAACACTAAAATATTTGACTATCACAAAATTGACGCCAACACCGTAATATTTTCAACAGTGTAGCGGGTGAAAAATTACAAGCTGTAAAATGATCTTGTTGTTTTCAACAATTTTTCATGCATTTGGTTAATAAATATCGATTATATGTTTGAATAGCGTTTTCTCCCCGTATAGTGCAACAATGAGCAGATATACTTACGTGTAGTAAAAAATTGTCGCATAGATGGTGCAATCTCCTATTTATTCAAGTAACAGATAATATTTCGCACAAATAGGCTGGAAACTCGATCGTAACATACTAATCTGGTATATTTACTAGATCAACATCTGATAGGAGTCATCGCCATGGAAAGGACGATTTCCTTTAACGGCGCACAGGGTGCTAGAGATGGTCACTGCCTCCCCTAATTTTCCTAGGATTTACAACGTTCTAAGGTCAAATCCCGTCAATTCCCCTTAGTGCATGAGTTGTTGGAAATATTTCATTTTCTTTTCAATTAAAATGATCTCACGGCATTTTTGTTGTGTTACGCTTAAGGTGTAAAATGAATAAAATTTATAAGTAAAGGAAAAACCTCTGAAATCAAAATGCTTACGGTTTTCTCTGCCAATCTGCATAGTTTTCAAGTTCAAAATAAAGAGGACCTTAAATCAACTATCATATCTTTCACTTAAAAGAATAAACTGTTTCAACAAAAAATATATTATTTCCGAAGAAATGCGTGAATTTAAAATTACATTCCTTTTGAAGGAAACACCAAATCATGTTGGCCATATAGAAAACCCAAAAACTTTTAAACTTTTTGAAAGAAAAGGATATTTCTCTCAGTGTAGTTAAAAAGAAATTAAAACGTTTTTGGGACCCGCAGAAAGGGGGTGATCCTTCCGGTCCAAACATTAAGCTTTCGTAAAGTACCCTCCTATGCTTTGTTGCGTGAAAATTTTATCGAATTTGCTGTCGTGTAACAGCTTGAAAAAAAAGGTAAAAG
Source organism: Protaetia brevitarsis (assembly GCA_004143645.1). NCBI lineage: Eukaryota > Metazoa > Arthropoda > Insecta > Coleoptera > Scarabaeidae > Protaetia > Protaetia brevitarsis. The sequence goes on along the minus strand of RXPK01000013.1, from coordinate 1,187,910 downwards.
TGAATAATATTGCTATACTATGCTATACAGATCAAACAATCGATCTATGGTCGTATAGTAAGCCCATCTTTTTTTACTCCGGCTGTATTCTAGACAGCAATTTGACTTTTCTGGAAAGTAATATGTTATGTATAATATGTTGTTAATTATGCACCTTTAGAAAATATACTCCTGCGTGTTTCATAAAAAAAGGTGCCACAGTATGTAATTCATTATTTTATATAGAATCTCTTGTAAATGTTTACATTATGAAAGGTCTCTATAATCACACTGCATTCTTCTCCATATTATGAAAGTAATTTGTTTTGTGGTTTTCAAGTTATAATGTCTCTCATTAAGCACTGAAAAATCACCTGTCCCAAAGAAAGTATTCCTACGTCCAAACATCTTCAAATCATATAACAATATTTTTTGTGTGGATTGGTTAAGATTAGGTGAAGATGTCAGTTAATTGATTTTACTATCAGATGATAGCGTGATCATTAGCAAAGTATTGGCTTCACAGTTTTCAAAATGATTTTTCCGATAATTTTAATGGAACACTCTGTATATTATGCCTAAAAGTGCCGCAGAATTATATTTTGCATCAATCCATATTAGGGTTCCCATTATATTATTTTTTTTACAATCTGGAAAATCAATTTTTAATATGTCGTCAAATAGAAGGTTGGCCACCTTAAAATATCGAAATGAAAAACTAATAAAAGTTCTAGCTTTATTAAGGTAACTGGTTCGTAAAAGCAGTCAATCTTTTAAGATTTTTACAAAAGTTCGCCTAAAAATAATTGGTGTTAACAGCATTTGAAGATATACGGTTTTTTGGTTGATCTCCTTGCTTCGGGATATATATATTTCGTCTGTTTTCACTAATATGACAAGTGTATTAAGAAAGGAATCTCGGAGTTTGCGAGGCTGCAGTAAAAGCGGAAGGTGCTGGGCACAACAACGAATCTCAAATTTAAGTGGAATTACGACTAATTTTTGTTCAGAAAATTATAGCAGAAACATTGCTTTTCTAAGTATTACAGTTCTTTTTATAATTACAGAATAAAGTTTTTTACATATAAGTCAGCGGCGGCCGATGCGTACGTCATCGGTAGAGGTATTATAATGATTGAAGTTCGTATGTTATCGCCCAAAATACGAAAATGTTAAGGCCACTTTACAGTTTGCAATTTTTTTATTGCCTGCAATAAAAATAGCGCATGCTCTATTCCATTTATTGCACGTGCAATCACAAGTAAAATTGCACTCAGCTGATCTAAATCCATTGAATGGGTATGCCGGTAATTTTTATTGCACGCAATTTTCATTGCTCCCAAGAAAAATTACGAACTGCAAAGCGGCCTTTACGAACTTAAGGTGGGTCCAAACCAACCCAACAAACAGCGTTGCGGTAAAACGTTGTAGAACGTGTCTATCTGGACTTGATCGTGCACAAATGTCCGCACGCTCCGTTCTTATAGCACTTATGAGTGTCAGTACATCAAAGGAAAATTGTTTGTTCCTGTCTGTTAGTTCGTACACCGAATTAGTAGGAATGCGGGCAGTTGTTTTGATTTATAGATTTCATTCTTAAAACCCGGTCGAAGAATAATTTCTTCAAGGAATTATTTATAGCACCAGTAGCATTTTCTTTTATTGTGCATTTGTATTGATAATAAATTTCCATAAGAGAATACTAGTATCATTTTTGATTCGCCGAAGAAACTATGTTTTGACCATATGATACGTCTACTAGTATAACAGTTGGTGAAAATGACCATAACTGCCAAGTCGGAAATGGCGAAATATTTATACATCAATTAGTTGTTGGAAAATATTATGGAATTCGAATGACAATAATTATCATATAGGGTGTTCGCAATGTGTTTGCATGAATCGTCAGCGAACGTTTTGCGCTGTTGTTGCTTGGTTTGATCCACCTTTATACTAAGAAATTCGATCGTTTGTAATGAACTTTGTATAGCGTAATTCACCAGCCCGCCCGGCGGATAGATAAGTAGAATTCGACTTGTTTTTTAGTTTTTTTGGAGGTGGGTAGTATATGACGGGTATTGTATGAACAATAATACCTATTCATGTTTTATATTTACTCCATTTTTTAATAAATATTTCCACTGATCACTCACAGAAATTAGTGCATCTTTCCAGTTAGTTACAGTTTTACCTATTTCAAAATAATTATCATCAAGTTTTACATTGGCTTTTATTATGAATGCATGTCATTTACTTTGATATTGCGGTTTCCTTTCATACACGCAAACTACTTACTTCCAGGTTTGTGGTTAGTATTTGATTATATATTACATAGTATAGATATCTTCTGTAATAATAACTGATAATAAACCATAGTACTTAATACGATATTTGACAATGTGAAGCGCATATTGTTGAAAACACACATTAATACATACTTTTGCAGATATACTCAAAGCTTACTTCTGAACGATCAAAGTATAACGTAGTAAGTGTAAGCAGTCGGTGCAGTGTGCACTACTATGTATGTTGTTACGATATCATTGTGCAGACTTACTAGGCACTTTTACTAATATTAATATAATGGAAGGCATTGAAGTAAAATGACACAATTTTGCTCTAGAAGTGCTTCGAAGATTGGAAACGCAGAAATGGATTATATATAATAATGGAGTGTACTTTGAAGAAAATAATATTAATGTTGAAGTATCTGTAGATTTTTTGAGAAACAAAATTCACGTATTTTTTTATCAGATCTGACGTGTAAGTATGTACTACTTACATGTAGGTACATATATACCTACCTTTAGAATACAGATTTATGAAATTAAAGGTTCCTCTGAGAAAATCGATACAAGAAAATAACACCACATTCAGGTGTGATTTCTACCTCATAAACGAACACCGCGACCCACTTTCTACTACAAACAAACCTAGACATTAGATATTAAAATTACAATAATTGTTGCAAAACGAATTTAACGTTTTGGTTTGCATTATAAATTATAGACATTAACGAACTTTTTTAACTTGCAATATGAATTGAAAGGGGGTTGTTCTACAAAATAATAATTCAATAATACAATTATTTTCCAGTGAATTAACATATTAATGTTCCACATATTTACCTCCTATATTATTACAACATTATCATTTTATTCTTTTTTTTTAGCAGCTAAAATTGATTGGAATACAGATTTGTGCGCATACCGATGAGAGTATGTAGTTTTCATTAAAGTAGCAATCTTTTGAATATATGTAATTACATCTCGTGAATAATCTGTTAGCACCTCACAACGCGTACAAAATATATAATTAATAAGTGGACGAGTAAGTGCTATGAGCGAGAGAATGATGATACAGGATGATCCATGATAGAAATACGACAATTTGATTTCATTATTTATATTTTGTGTGTACTTGCGTGCATTCATGTGTAGAGCAACAACATCTGTCGCCCTTTTTTAAGAAAAAAATAATAAAAAATAATAAAATTAATATATGAGTTTGTCCGTTTTTAGCTTCGGCGTTATAAAAACTAGTTGTAGTAATGTTTTTTAATGTTGTTACCGCTAAGTGCTTATTTATGAAAAGCTAAAAATTAAAGTTCATTATAAACCCCATGTTCCATCTAAGGTACTACATGAAAGTGCCTATTCTAACATAAGTACTGTATGAATTTCATAACAACTGAAATGTTTCTACTGTAACTAAATAGTTTCTCTATGATTAGTAATATTAATAACAAAAAGCCTCTACGTCCTTTCAATTCCGATGGCCTTGCTGTCTCCAAGTTGTTCATCGGTTCTTCGCAGATTATAAAGCTGTCTCCTCCATCAGCGGATGGATGGACCATCGTAATGAACTGAAACCAAACACAACAACAGCACCACCTACGTTAGTACGTAGCAATAACTTAATCTTATTTATTCTAGCCAATAGTAATTAAATTAAAGATTTATATTGTAAGTTTTCTTATACACTCCTTTACAACACCAATTCAGACCACTAGGGAATATAAAATATTCGTTTATAAATGCGTACTACTCTACTAATGCCCTGGCTTCCGTACCCGACCCGCATTCATCAGTGAGTGGATATTCAAGTAAAACATGCCCAGCTGTATCTACCCTACTACATTCACAATGGGAAGCATTAAACCTCTCAATTCTGTATAAATATCTATTAACCCTTTCAGTCCTGATTTTTTTGTCTTTCGGTAGAAAAAACATATTTTGCTATAAACATTCTCTGTGGGACGTATATAAGCTAGTGTGACAAAAAATAGAAATTGTTTAATTAGTTAATTTGTTAATTAACTTATCAATTAATTTATTAAGTATCACTAATGTTTAGAATTGATTTTCGTCGTGATGTACAAACGACCACAACCTCCATATAGCCAAAAATTGTATAAAAAAACCTTTCAGATATTGATACACACAAAAATGCAATTCTGATATAACAAACTAACCCTTATTCCAAAACGTGCAACGTTACCGATAAATTTCCGAATCCACTTCCCAATTAAGGTAATATCATACCTACCCTGTCAATACATTATCAAATTTATCCCTATATGCTTTTTTAACTACGCTAGCTGAAATTAATTCATACCTAGTTATCGCGCTATTCCCCCCAGACACTGCCTCTTTCACTAATTGATTCGCCCACGCATTATCGATTGTACTTACGTGAGCCCTACTCCAAAAAAAGTGTTACATCCCCTAGCGTAACATGTTCACGTAATTCGCACGTCCCATTTAAATTCGCTCTTGCGCCTGAAAATTATTGCAATGATTCCCTAATTTACACTTTGATTATACCTATATTTCAATATCCCTATTATAAACAACGAAAGTCGCTCCTGTACCACCTACGCCCTTTGACTCATCCGTAGGAATTTCTAAACTCCCTTCAAAGGTGCCTATAAATTTGTTATACGTTTTAGTTGTATTCGGTCCCCTATAACTTCTTGCCTTTCTAAATCGTCCGGTTGTAATCTAATTCATGTTACCGTAATTAACCCTTCAAACCCTATTTTCTTTGTGTCGCTAGGATGCCTGAAATAACCCAGGTCATGCAAGCCGAAATAGATAAATATGCGTTCGCGGTCCTAGTCGTTAAGAATCTTTGCGCTCCGGTTAATTTTTGTGTTTCTTTAATTTTAAACGCGCCCCCTCATATCGCCACCGCGTATAACATTGTTTTATAGCACCCGTGCAGATAGTTTCTTGTGGAAGCCGTCTGACCTGAGGTCTCCGGAAACACTGCAGCATCTTGGCTTTTTTAATTTGGGTTCCCATTTCTCTTACCTATTAAATTATATCAGCTATTTCAGTATCTTAGTACACTTCACTAATCTGTACAGGTTGATCAAAGTAATCTTCAGGGTTCATTTTTGACTTGTCAAAAATTGTTTGTCTTTTTGCGTCCAGAGCCACGCACTCACAGAATATGGTAAGCGTTCTCTTATCATCCCATTACACAGTCTGCAGTTGGCATCTCCAGTGTTGTTTCCAATTTTCTGTAGTTGTCCTTTCAGTGCGCAGTGCCATGTAAGGAGACCTGTTCCGGTGCGAAGATGATTCCTACTAAGCTGCAGTAACTCTTCAATCTTCGTCTTTGATGGTCCTTAATAAAGGCCTTTCCATGAATTTACTTTATCCCAGTATTTTTTGTGTTTTCCTTTTACCCAACTTTTTACCTGCTCTCGTGTTGTGCTTTTGAACACTTAGAAGAAGTTCTGGGCTTATATATGAAGCCGATGATCATTTCCTTGATAACTCATCGGCTTTTTCATTTCCTTCAATTGCCGAATGTCCGGGCACCCACAGAAAAGTGACTTTATTGCGGGCTGTCAAATTATTCAGTTCTCGAATATATTCTCAAACCAGTCTTGATTGTATTTTGGGGTTCACTGATACCCTTAGTATCGCCTGGCTGTCTGTTGCAAATATAGACCCGCTTGTCTTTATAAGCTCTCTGATTGATTTCAATTGCAAAATGCAATATTGCATATGTCTCTGCCTGAAAGACCGTGGCATATTTTTCATTCTTGCCTCCCTCATTATCACTAGGTGGGAGAGGAGGGAGTCTAGTAGGCATTTCATTGCTGCTGTAGGACTAGTCCTCTTTGCATCTGTCATTGCTATGCACGCAGGCCTCTGTATCTTGCTTTTTCAATTATAGCAGTTTCTCAGCAGCGATTCTAACTAAATTACCTGTGTAACTTTTACGCTTTAATTGTACTATAATTTTTGGCCACCAGATATTATCGAAAATACGAAAATACGAAAATTGCATCTACAATTGACTTATCCCTACATTTAAACCCATATTGCCGCGACATTCATAATTAGAGTGGTCAACTTTCGTCTGCGCGCCAGGTCAGTACTAAGTTTCCTATATGTCACCTTAACGTTTAACATAAATATACAGTACCGTGTTGGGAAAGAACAACATTATAAGTAGCAGAAATGGTATAGGATACCGTTTTCATAGCGATGATGAAACATGCTTATATTTTGAAAAAGACCGTTCTAGATCTACGGATGTAGCACACGCATAATTAAAATAAACTTTACAGGGAGATAGCGAATCGGATGCACCATTACCTATGTGTAGTCCGATTTGTGCCAGTGCAATAACAGTTTATCGCACACCATACAAACTATTTTGGCACCATCATAATGTAAATCCTGGAATTCACCGATATACTTTGCTACATTATGAAACAATGGTCGTTTACTGGGATTTTCTACGCCCGACATTGTATTACATTTACAATGCCCAAAACTTAAACGGAGAATTCTACTATTTCGCATTAAGACTCGACTAAGACTGATACCAGATACTAGACACACGAATCGAGGGAGTGATTTTACGCCTTGAGATATACTATGGCTAAACGTTCTGGCATTGCGCGAGGCGAGTGCGGCCCGTGCAAGCAGACACGTCTGACCACTACATTCATAATATTTTGAGATCGATAAAAACTTTATTCTATTTATATATTAAGGCTACTAACGACGATACCCGTAATAGACTAATATGGCTATAACTACTTGAATTAAATAGCCGTTAGTTGCTGCATTGATGCCAGTTTTTAGTGCAAAAGGCGTCAAGGAACCTAGTGTTGATAGGGCTTGTTATTAAATACTGTAGGTATGAGCTGTACGTTGACAAGTATTTGTAATCATTTGGTATGGGCATATTTATTAACCTTTGCATGCATCTGAGTAATTTCAAGCGATTGTCAAATCGTTGTTCGAACATGACTATTATCAAATATGTTTATACTGGTATACTGCCATGAAAATAACAGGTAATATACTCCCCTTTATATGAATACAAATTCATATCCATATAATGTACAGAAATGTTTTTTATTTACCGTGTATTTACTTATAATTTAAGAGCTTAGGCCATATAATACCGATTCAGTAGATATCTTCCGGAGCCGTTAATAGAGCATCCTATTAAGCATGGTACACAATGAGAAGGAACTACGTGAATTGCGTCCGGAAGAAGAAATTAGGAACATGCAAATTATCAACTAACCGTAAAGTTGATCGGTAATAGTAGTTTTTATACATATAATGGGCTACGATTATATGTATTATATGTGTTACATGGGAAATAACCGAAACACAACTTCCAAGTAGACTGATGATATTTCTGTATCGTTAAGCGAACACATGGTTACCAATGTATGAACATATTTTAATAATGTGTATGTAGTATGCTGCGATGTGGAAAATTTGATGATTAGGAGTCTTGTGTTTTAAAAGATAATATGGTCTTTCCTACTTATTAAAACAAAATACATGGTTTCTTAAGCGTAGTGAGCTTTCTAGAACCCGATTGGTTGGTGGAAAGTCATACATATGCGTACGACTGACTGATCAAACCTAATACATCAAACTATACACTATTGCGATAAGTTTTATAAATAAGTAAATGAGACATAGGTTTATATTTTTGATTTATTGACAGTTTCCATTTATACAGTCTCCGTCAAGAAAACCTAAATGTTACCGAATACACCTTAGATGATGCTATCTATCAAATTTGAAGTGATATACTAGTCATTAGTTCTTTTTGACCAACTAGAATTTAGAATTATGTAACCAATGTCGGATGAGATTCTAGTAAGCGACTACTGTAATTTTGTCGTTGTATTATTTTTATCACTATACAAACGCGCTTTTTTTTTTCTTTTTCTATGGTGTTGGGGGTGGGGCCATGGCCCCAGGGCTGTTTTAAGAGGGGCCGCCCCTGCTGCAACATACCACTTTGCTAAAGTCAACCTCTTTAGAAAAATGATAACTTTCTGCGATTGAATTTCTGCAACGATTTTATATAGAATTTGTGATGATGACGGTCTTCTCGGACATATCCTTTGGCGCGATGAATGCATATTTAATGGAGATAGGAGTGTTTATCACTCATAATGTTCACTAATGGGCAGAGGACAATCCGCAACAGTTAATGAAAGTGGTCACCAAAGAAGCTTTTCTGTTAACGTTTGGTTAGGCATAATAAACTTACATAAGTTACTGGATCAATTTATCTTCCGAGCCGTTTAAATGGTGCTGAATAGGTATCCCAAAGTTATGGAAGAAGTTATATATAACATGCCATTGAATGTGCGAACCAATATGCTGTGCATGCATAATGGATCTCCGGCTAATATATGCTCTTAATCTTAGAGGGTGTGGCTGGACGAACATTTTTCAAACAGATGGATTGTTCGTGATAGTCTATTGTCATGGTCCGCTAGGTCACCTGGTCTTAATGCATTAGACTTTTTTGTTTGGGGGCTACGCCTCCCTTAAATGCCGACGAAGTCAGGGAACGAATTAACGCATCAGTGTTGGAAATTACGCCAGAGATACTGAAACGAGTGATTGAACTATACCGCGAAGGCTACAACTATGTATTGAAACGAACGGCTTTGAAATTCTTCATTTGAAGTACAGTCAATCTGGATAACTTTGAACCGGATTTTCTAAAACCTCATCGATTTCAAATTATTGCCATTCTAATATTACAAGGTTTTGATGTTTAAAACTTAAAACAGTGAAGTTCACAATTAAGAAGTTATTTTGGCCGTACGCTTATATCTTATATATTAAAATATTTTTTTTTAACCCGGTGCAAAGTTAGAACCACAAGTTGTGAAACTTTGCATCACTAGAATGAAAATATGTATTATTGCTGTTAGTAGAGTTCTAGCTAAGTTTAGACCATGTTTAATCGATTCAGCCGAAAATTTTGCTTCGGAGAGTGCCCGAAACTTCGAATAACAATTTTTCTTGGAGTGGAAAAAAAATCTCACATAACTAGACAAAATTTTATTTATAAAATACATAAACATTACTCAAATGTAGTACTACTAAAAAATAATATTCTATGGTATTTGAAAATCAAACCAATATGTATTAAATGTTAAATGAAATAAGAAAGTAGGAAAAAATACCTTCGTATTCTTAACGCAGTACAAAAAAGTAGATATTTGCAAGCAAATAGTAACTTAAAATAAATTCTTATATAAAACAGTCAACGAAATAAAAATAAACAAATGAGTAAACGAATAAAACTATCAAAAATAATAATAAAAAAATGATTAAATATGTATGTATAGAAAAAAAACATCAAAAAACTAAAATACATAATACCAAAGGCAGTCAAAACATCATTACAACTTAGTCATCTAGTAATGGCTCCTCAATTCTGTATATTCCTCTTTTATTTATTTGAACCAATGATCCTAGTTCCAATTTCTTTATGACATTTATAGAGTCATGGCAAAACATGTCTTCCGGTTGAGGCCATTTCCAAGATCTTCCTTTCCTTTCCATGCAAGTTACATCATACTTGGTAGTTTCTGGTCAATTTTCACTTCTATGATTTTTCCGGGATAAAATTTATTTTTGTACAAACAATAACTATAACCCTCTTCAAGTTCTAACAATCCGTCATCATTTTGTCAACTTGCTGCTCAGTAATCAAATTTTAATAAATAATAAAAGGAACGTCCTTACATTCACCAAAAGTTTTTAAACATATTTAAGACAACATGTTTCGGTCCAAAAATTCCATCTTCAGATCTTAAAACGTCACAATTAAAGATGGGCCGAAACATGTTTTCTTAAATATATTAAAAACTTTTGGTGAATGTAACGACGTTTTCCTTCTTTTATTATTTATTATATACATAATGCCTCCAGTTTTTCTAAGTAAACCCCAAATCAGTTTCTTCTAATTGAAGTTCAACGACATTTGCGTTTCTATCATCATCTGTAGAAGTTGATGATGGTTGGCTTTGCTTGTTTTCATGAGTTGCATCTCCGCGAGTTTTTATTTTGTGATACCTTTGGGCACCTCCTCCTCGCGTACGAGGTTGCCTTATTTGCGTAAAATATTTCAACTTCTACAACTGAGATGCTTTTCCTACTCTCCACAGACAACTTGAACTTCTTTGCGTATTTCAACTTGTGACCCAGATCTGGGGGCGCGTTTGTTTCCACTCAGTAAGACACTTTCTCCAATTTATTTTAAGTGATGAAAAATAGCAGACATCTAATGGTTGTAACAAGTGTGTCGAGTTAGGCCCAAGGAAAATGAATTTGATATTATTCTCTTCACATAAATTTAGAGTACATAATTCTATATATGATATATAACTGATTGACTTTTGGTCCGTTATTCTTTCTTGCGTGAGGGATACAATGATTTTTAAACCAGTCGGAAAAAATGTAGCATCCATCCACCCGCTTTTAGAACAATTGAGTTTCGTACCAGGGCATGCACCGTGTAACCAATCCGACCATTTTTGGCCATTTTCCAGGTGCATTACCGCAAAACATGACTGTAAAACATGACTTTCGTACTATTAAGAACTCGCTCTGAACGGCGACAACTTCTAAAAAGTAATTTACCCCGTGAAGGCACATCATGAAAACCACCCCCGTCATAGTTATAAATATTTTGCGGCTCTATACCTTGAAGTTCTCTTTGCAAGTTTTCAAAATACTTGTTAATATCTTCCTCAATACTTGTGCTCGTTTGCGTGCTATATTGGTAGCAAATAGAAAAATACATGAAGGTAGTGTAGATACATTCTTTGTTTAATTTTTTGAGAATTTTGTGTGTTATTAAGTAGTTCAAAATTTTTAAAAATTAAAATACATATGGGCAATTGGGCATATGTGTATAATATTTTATTATTTACATACATACATACAGATTTACATATATTAAAATTATTTCGGTTTAACTTTTAACCGGCGCAAGTTAGCCCAAAAATTTTTTTTTTCTTCAAATGTGCTTCCAAGGCTCAAGGCTATGTTTTTTGAATTTTTTGATTACAAAATTGTATCTATTACAACCAACGGTCTGCAATGGTTGATAAAATCAGCTCTGGCGCCAAAATTGCTGCAGATGGGGTAGCACAGTTGCGCCATCTTATGGAAAAATCTTTAAACGTTCACGTGGCTGTTAAACTAGAACCCTGCCTTTAAAACAACAATTTTTGTTACAATGGAAAATAAATTTTAAGGCATGGAGCAAAGTTAACCCCTGTGGTTCAAAGTTACCCCAATGACTGTAATACAGTGAATTCGAATTTTAGTACATATAAATTTTTAGTAATTACAATTCCTGTATTGATTTGAAAAGCCTTGTTTTTCCATTTAAGTATTACAGTGAAATCAAATCAAGATTACAAACCTTCATACGATAACTTTCTGAGCACCCTCAATTACCGCGTAAATCGATACAAATTTAACTAACATACAACAGTCTTGGCACATGTAGATCAGTCCTGGGAAAACAAAAGGTAAAGTGCAACATTGGAATATTAAGATTTTCGATTAAGAAATCGACAAATAATATTACACATAATTCTTCAACTAATTTATACACATCTAGAGATTGTTCAGCGAGTAATTGGACGACTTTATATCTCGAAAACGAATAAAAATTTCAAAAGTCCGAAAATTTTACAAAATATTACCGGTAAGGGATAACGTTGCCACAAACTACCAATCAATGTTGGCAGTTGTTTTTAAGATTACATGTACCTATTATCGCATGCACTGCTTTTAGCGCTTGGTAGCTTCCATATATCAAGTATTTGGCAGTACTTACTTGCAGTTTCATGTAATATACCTACTAGTACATTTCTAATCTAATTTTGGAACGCGTTGTTTGGAATAAATAAGCAGGTTTTCTTTAAAAGTTTGAAATGGAAATGTTACCGTTGCCGTATTACTATTACTACAGTGACATGTATAGTTGCATACCGGAACTGTAACATTAAAATTATCATTTATTACCCTGCAGTGACGATACGCCCTTTGAGAGTTACTTGGAAAAATATGTTCAATAAATAACACCCGGCTTTAAAACTGCGTATACCTTTTTCACCTCTCGAATGTCGCATTTAAGTATGCCAGTATCACCATACTAAATGACGTTAAACAGACATGTCATTCCGGCATTCCTAGATAGTGAGATAGTATCGTTTACGTCTAAAATAGTATGCGTTGCGGTATAGTTATACTGGACGTCTTTAATGCCTATTTTGGTACGGTCTCGTTATTTTGGCGTGCTTTCGTCTATTTAATAGACAGTGGTTTTCATTATCACCGGCATCCTTCTTCGACAAATAAGCCATTTCAAGACATCGTTTGTCTTTTATACTACCATTTTTAACATTATATTTTTAATTAGTGTTAATGAGTTGTTTGTTTAGTTCTTTCATTTCAACACTGCAACCAATTGCTTCACAATTTGTATAAAAAGTGTGTCTTGGTCGTTATTAGTTTTTGTTATTGCGTTTTGACGTGAAAAGTATTAATTTTTGCGGTCAAGAAAAAAATATTTGGTAAACAAATCAGTGTATGTTACGGTATTGAAATGTTTTTTGTCCTGCTCGAGTTGTAACCTTGTGATTACCTGTCAAGCAAATGTAACAGTGCACTCAGAAGAGTAGACTTGCATTGACTAACCAACATTTAATTAATTTAACAATAAACAGTATTGTTAAATTAATGAAAGACGAAAAAAGAGACCAAGAAAAGCATTGTTAATTATAAATAACAGTATTGTTTAAATTAAGTAAAGTTAAATTGTATGTGGCGTGTATGTGGCGAACGAAAAAAAAGTCTGATGCGGGAACGAAAAAGAATTATGATTATGTGGTAATGCTAGGCAAAAAGGGTCATCGAATCCTGAAACTTACATAAAATATTTTTTGTTACACAATCCCCACGTATGATGAAACAAAACGATTTGGTTGCGTCAATCAATTTTACCTATTAAGTATACAGTTGGCTTACATAGTGACTAGCAACTTTTTATTTTAAAGAAAACACACAAATAATTTGTTAAAAATAATTTAGTTATGATAACGAAAGTTTTCTTCTCAGTTAATTCATGTTACGCTTCGATTCCTCGTATTTCATATTCAATTTAACTTTAATATTAAATTGGACCTAACTACAAACTTTATTTTTTTGTTTCAACAAGGATTTATTTTTTGCAAATGTAGTTACTTACCTATTAATACAGCAGAATACGAATCTTTTGAATTCCCGCTTAGTGAACCCTGTGGGACACATTACTCGTTGATATTAGTGATACTTACATGGCAAGTAAAACAACGAAGACTATTTTGTGATTTAATAACATTCGAAAATTAAGATTGGGTGTAATGTGAAAAAAAATAATAATAATAATAATAGATAATAATATATAACAATAATTATAATAATAATAATAATAATAATATTCATTTATTTCCAACAGGCACAGGGCCAAGTACAGGAAATATATAAACTAGTTACATGTGCTAAAACTAAAAAATAATAACTAATATTAATCCAGAACGAAAAAAAAAAAAAGTAATAATGAGAGCACATATTAAACAGAACAAAAATTCTTACACTATATATATATACTTGAATCTTATGATCAACGTATCTACATATCAAGAAAGGCTTTCCTAATTTCGGCAAATGAGCTACAATGTATGTCGCAGAAATTACAAATTAAGTTAAAATTTCTACACATTAAAGATATTGGGGCTTTTAATAATACATTCGTTCCACTAGCAGGATAATAGAAGCTTTGTCGATGACCTGCTACTAATCTAGATATTTTGAAATATATCGATCTAACAAAAAGGTACAATCAAACTATATTATTTAAGATATTATATAATAAATTTCATACACGAAATGTTACGTCGAGTCTCAAGCGAAATAAAATTAAATCTCAAAGCTGTAACCTCTCTCAGGTATATACCATCTAAGACAAACATCAGGTATTTTAGAAATCTCCTTTGTATAGCTTCGATATTATGTATGTGTACATGTAAATCGGATACCATAAATTGAGAGCCATATTCTAATTTAGATCTAATTAAGGAGTTGTACATGTTACAAGACAATTAATATTAGTGAAATTCCTGCAGTTTCTATATAAAAATCCATATATCTGATGTGCAACCTGCCACGATGCCATTAATGTTTCCACAAAGGTAAGTTGATTATCAAAGGTAATGCTAGATCTTTTATAATATTACATCGTCGTAGTAAATGTTGGACGCAGTGTAGTCATAATTTATGATATTTTGTTTTCGGGTGTAGGTCATGGCCTTACATTTATCTATGTTCAATTTCAGGTGATTAGATTCACACCATGAAACTATGGAGTCCAAATCTGCCTGCAAAGAAAGGCAGTCGTTGAATGATTCAATGTTGTAAAATAGTTTCATGTCGTCCGCATAAAGTAAGGCTTTCGCATTGCAATGAATCAGTAATATCATTGATAAACATTACAAAAGAAGAGGACCAAGATTGGACCCCTGCGGTACACCTGATGTAGGAGATATTGCTTAGATCTAACTCCACGGAACTCAACATAATCGCCTCCTATCAAGTAGGTATGATCTACAAGTATCCAACAAACCGGGTGCAATTCCCAATTTCTTCAATTTGGTAAGCAAAATGGAGTGATCAATCTGGTCAAAGGCCTTTTGGAAATCTGTATAAATCACGTCCACTTGCCCTTGTCTATCTAAGATCTCAGACACGTATTGCGTAAAGCAACATAAATTGGTAATTGTGGAACGTTTACTAATGAAACCATGCTGCGCAGTAGAAATATTTTTGTAATGAATACGAGATATTATTATATAAAAATAGTTCAAATATTTTAGAAAAATTGCATAAAATAGATATTGGTCATATATTTTCAATATTATTTACGATCACCCTCTTAAAAATGGGACAAATCCTTGAGATCTTCCAGGCACTTGGGAAGATATGCTGCTGAAGGATGGAATTAAATATGTGATGTAGAGGTTGAACAAAAACAGCTGCACAATCCCGAAGTAAAAAGCTAGGTATACCATCTGGTCCACATAATAAATTATCCTTGGATTTCTGTAATGCAGATAATATCTCTTCCTCTGATATATAGAAAATATTAATATTTGTCGAATTCGGAATATCTATGTCGCTAGGGGTTTGTATAGAATTTGATAGGTATGTGCTATTGAAAAAATCTGCAAATGCATTAACAATTTGTAAAGAGGTGTCTAATTCGGAGAGGCCATATTTCAATAACACCTGGTATTCTACTATTCTTGCCGCTTAGAATTTATGTAAGACATAATTTTTTTGGTTCCAAAAGTAGTTTCTGCTGTATATCAGTAATATAAGATTTGTAAGCCATATCAATTAAGGTTTTACAGGTTGATCGTAAAGTGTTTAAATTTGTCAGAGTAGTATTCAGTTTCTGTACTTTTTATAGTTTTTATTAGCAGCATGCCTTATCACGTAACATTGAATAATGTTTCTATCATACCAAGGCGATAGGATCGCTTGGAAGTTTTTTTTGAATTATCTTGGTACTGTAGCATGAAATATGCGAACAAAATTTCGTAAGAAATCATCACATATGCTATCAATGTTCTCAGTATTTAAAACAAGGTGACCAGTCAACATTTGACAACATGTTATACATCAATGGGAAATTTGCCTTACTAAAATTATAACCATAATTTTCAGGGTCTTCCTTAAAATGGTTATCATTTATATTCATGCTCTCAAAGTAAAATGCTTATTGCGGGGTTGATGTTGATCTTCGAGACTAAAGAGACTCTTCCTTTTCAACAGTCCAAACAAGATTAGAGAATATTAAGTCTAGTAGATCTACCATTTCCATTAACTACGTTATTATATTGACTAAGATACAAAAATGTTGGAAATAACAAGTGAAGTTTTTAAGTCATCAACAGATTCCGCATTATTAAAATGGTACATTAAAATCTCCTATAATAATAAGGTTTTTATCAACAAATAAATCGCTACGCTCAACAGCTAACAAAAATTCTTGATATTCTTCAAGCGGTAAAGATACAGGTACGTAAACAACAAGTATATAAAGCTTAATACATTTCTTCACCGTGATTTTACAACCAACAATATCAATTAAATTAACAGAATTTCTAATACTAGTTAATCAATCAAACTACAGTCAAAGTATCCTTCACAGCGATGAGCACACCGCTCCCCTAGACACATTATGGGCCACAAAGTCTCTGTCAAATCTAAAGACAGTGTAATTATTTGGGAACAGTTCAGTAATTAATACATCATCTCTTAACCATGTTTCCGTTAAACATATAATTTCGAATTGATTAGCTAAAACATTGTTATAAAATCTAGCAACTTTAGTATTTAAACCACGAACATTCTGATAATAGATACCTATATTGTACCTGGGCCTATTTTCTAGTTTAAATTAACAATGGTAGGGACGCCTCGTATATATTTTATTTTAATATTTTTCTCGCCACGAGCGAGTCTTTCGTTGAGCTGTTGTTTAAGCTTCTATAGTTATTTATTTGGCGCGGAGTTTTATCGAAGGAGACCGAAATACTTGTAAATCCTGGATTACCCTTCAGCTGCTGGAGTTTTTAATACAGTATGAACTCACTTTCGCTCTTCATTGTAACCTTTACAGGACGAGGCCTCTCACTTGTAGAAGAGAATCGACCGATTCTTAATGAACGAATTCCCGTTGTGTCCATCGATGGAGCAATGGTATTCAGAATTGAAGGCACATCCAAAGCCTGAGCGCCCTCCTGAGAGTCCGCTGAATTCTCCGGAAGCCCAAATATCACTATATTGAGTTTCCTTTTCTGTCTCTCCTCAACCTCCGTTACAATCTCCTCGAAATCAATGCTGTGATCCTTAGAAGCTAAGTGCTCGTGAAGTTTAGTCTCAATAGTTGTCAATTTCTCGCTCAACTCTCGTCTCAAATCCATCAAAGCATTCGAAAAATCGGTCTTCATCGATTCAACCAGCGATTTAAAATCTCTAAATTGAGACATATTGTTGTTGCATGTATTGCAAACAATTCTAACTGCACGTGATTTTGCTCTGGTCATATAAAAAATGTTTTGGAAACAATTTATGTTTCTTTAAAAGTCCCACATTTGCTGTGACATACACGATTTTATTTTGTATTAACAACGAAACGGTATTAAAAATGATGACAGATTATTTTTGTTACATTGGCGTATTAATTATTAAATTAAATAAGATTTTATAAATATTTTTATTCTTGAATAGTTGATGTTTTCTCTAAATTTACAGATCCTAATATCAAATAATAGTATAATTTACAATGCAGTGTACTCCAATCAGTAAATATTGAGAGGAATTTCTGCAGCGGAATGGTACGGACTGGCACCGTATATCGAACAACGGATTGCACGGCTAAATCTTTTCAATTTCCATAATTGCATGTTTATTAGGTCGATTTGATGAATAAGGTTAATGTGGCAGTATGACATAAAGCGTAATTCCTGGATTTCCCTCTTAAAATAAGTTCTAAATTGCGTGCACGTTCCAATGGACGTCAGATTATAATACTTTCTTTCGTCCTGAATAACGGATATAGGTTTATGGATTGTACCAGCAGAAAATATTTCACCCCAAAATAAAACTTACACAGTAACAATAAATATAAAGTTATACAAATGAAATTAGCTTATTATGTTTCATAATAAAAACACGAAAATTTGAATTTTTTTATTGACGTTTGAGAATAAATCACATACTTAATTGTATTGTAATTTTAAATATTTATCGACTCTTTTTTTTTTGGTTTTCATCGTCCAAAAATTTTGTGTACATTGGCGAAACGTTAATAAAAAATCAAAATATTTTTGCATTTTTAATAGAAAACATAATCCGCTAATACCACGAAATTAATTGAATTTTAATATCCTGCGGATAATAATGAAATAACTCGACATGTACAGATTACTGTATATCTATTTGAAATAATTCACATTATTCTTTGAAATTCATCAAATGTAGTGTGCAAAATATGTATATTGCATGCTGATTTTGTGTATTTTTTGCAATTACGCAACAATTTTGTCGCTGATAGTTTTGATAATGTTTGTTTCTAGTTTTGAACGTATTTCCTAAAAAAAATTCCTTCTATTTAGAATAATGAAATAATCCAGTAAGTGTCTTAGATTATATCTAAAGAAATGTGGCTCGTGTTTAAGAATAATTTACTAAATCATTATACATCATATATAAATATTACATTATATTACAATAAATAAATATCTTCAAAAGGTTCATTGATATTTGTTTGGATTAGATATCACTTTTATTTGAAATTATCCACTCCAAGTAAATAGGTACGTGACAAAGTTATACAACCATCCGCCTGAATACAGGCTAAGCTTTATAAATAGAAATTCCACCAATTATTGAAATTGTGGTATACTATTACTTACCTATCCAAAATATAAATGAACGAACTGTTAGTAAAATAGGATATTAACAAGTGTCGGCAAACATGTAGAGGACGATAACCTGTTTTATTTATTAAATCAATATTTATAGTACAAATAACAATCTAAAGCGTTATAATACAAATATTAAGGCGCAATTCCATTGAGGGCAAGATTTAGGCAACATGTAGGCTGATGGAAGTATCCTTTTTATTTAAAAGGAATTGCGTTAAACCAGAAATTTTTGCGTTTTCTATATGGCCAACATGATTTGGTGTTTCCTTGAAAAGGAACATAATTTCGAACCCACGCATTTCTTCGGAAATAATATATTTTTCATTGAAGCAGTTAATTATTCTAAGTGAAAGATATTGATAGTTGATTCAAGTTATTTTGAACTTGGAAACTCTGCACATTGGCAGAAAACCGTAAGCATTTTGAATCAAGAGGTTTTTCCTTTTCTTATAACATTTATTCACTTTAGACTTGACTTTTTTGCGGTTTTACACGGTTTAACACAACAAAATGTGATCATTTCTGATTGATTGAAATAAAATGAATTATCTCCAAAAATCCGTGCAGTCCATATTTATCATATATGGGAAGCACGCGGTTAAGATGTTGTAAAACCGCCAAGCCTTTGCCCCTGGTATTGTGGGAGTTGATCGCAGCGACCATCCCAGTCGACTTCTATCAGATGTTGATCTGATAAATATACCAGCTTAATATCACAGTATAACCAGTAAGGACGTTTATGTCGGCATCTTTGATCTTTTATCGATAGTTTTTAATGACTTCCAAATTTACAGTGAAGTTAGGGGCATCTTAATAAGATGGCGACGTCCACAAAAGTGAATATAGATAAAACCGCGAAAATGCTAAATTTTAAAATTGAAAAAGTACTTCCGTATACCGAAATACGAATGTTGAAGTTATAAATTCATTTATAAATAGGTTTTTGTTTAATTAAGACTACATAAGTGAATAATACTCGTAATGCATTGCAATTATTGAAATGTGTTTTGTAATAATTATGGTGGGCACACAAAAAGTCAATGTAATTGAATGTTTAAGAGAAGTTCCGACTCTGAATCTTTCTTTGTATTTGTACGTAATATTTTGAACTGAAAATAGATATTAATAATAAAACACATAAAGCAGCAAGTTTCTTTATTGATTCATAAATGTTGCAATATGGCTAATTTAACATTTTTGCCAGTTTGTTTTCCAAAATTTCGATTCAAAAATTTTATAGTATAAAATATTCTAAGTCTTAGGAAGACGTTTAATAAATAATCATAGGGAAAATTGCTACAAGGACTATTAAATGGAACAGTTTTTAGCATAACTTTTAATTTTGCCCCCAATTTTGATTCTGCAGCCAACGTATTGAATTTGTCTAAAAATAGATCTTCCAACAGTTGGATGTATGTGACAAATTCGTTTGTTGGTACTGTAAGTTTTCCATACAAACTATCAGAGGCAGATGACTTTAAATAAACAAAAAATGTCGATGGTTGTAATAATGTTGTCTCTGAGTCCACTTCAGAAGCCTGTCGGCACTGAAGGCACACATGCTTAGAGAAGCATTTTTTTAATAAATAGCCACATACATATATCATTGCATTTTGCGATGGCATGTTTATATTTCTATAGTCTGTTGTACCTATAGCTAGTTCGTTATGCACTTTATCTGGCTCCACCAGTAATTCCTGTATATAGGAAGGGCTTACCGTTTGTAACTGGCTTACGACAGTGTTGAAATCGTCGGCACAATTCGCCCCATCTGTATATTGAAAGTAGTTCATAAGAAATAATTTTTTGAACGCCCTTTTGAATTGTATCGGAGTGGGGTTGCGTGCATTTTCGCACTGTTGCCTGATAGCGCCAAAAATTTTTTCTAGGCTATCTTGCTGTAGTCGGCGTGTGTATACAGTTGGTCTTCCTAAATCCTCCCACATAAGAAGCCAACCATTTAAAGTTACTCGCCAACACTTAAAGTTTCTAATATTGTTGGTAACATTTATTCCAATATTGTTAAAAGCTTGTATTTGTTGGAACAAAGTAATATATTCCCTTATTTTATCAAGCTGCTCTACTGTTCCAATAAAAGGTTTATTACTTTCCCTGCCTGTTGAATTAGATGAGTTTAAGAGGTCAAACAGTACATCCATTTTCTCAATAAATATGGCCGTCCCGGTTGCATTTGATGGTAATGCACCAAGCTAATATATGTTCGACATTTCCTGCTGCTACGCTTCTACTTAAAACTTGAACAGCAAGTTTAACCTTCATTCTCTAAAAAGGCGATGGATTTAAATGTGCATCGGTTAATCTTAGTGCGCATCTTATCATTTTTTTCTTATCCTGTTCATAAAATGTTTCCACATGCCGTATGTTAGTTATTTACATCGCCATTCGAAAATTGTAGGGTGTATTTCAGAAACGTATTCCTGGTGGCTTTAATTAAGTGTGCGGTGTCAAAAGATAGTAAATTTATCTGGCGTAAAATGCGGTTATCTGTGTAATTTGGTTCTCCCTGTTATTTTAAAAAAATTGAACCAACATCAGAAATTACAGCTTTCACATACAGCTGGATTTGATATAGTCTCCTAATTGTTTGAATTAATATATGTATATTGTAGATCAGTTCCACTGCATGTGGTGTGGGCGAATACATATGCCAGTGGCTGCTTCCAATTAACATGTATTCCTTTTGCAAAAATTACCATTGCTGATTTTGCAGGCTGATTTTTGGCAAATCCAATAATTTCATCCCCTGTTTGATTATAAAATAAATTTGCCTTAATAGGCATTTATCAACACATAAACACCATTGCCGTGCTTCTTCATTATATCCCTGTGTTTTTAAGTCTATACCCATAAACATAAAATCATTTATCCCATCAGTAACATTCCAATGTTGCGTCCATCTTCTTAAAGTTCTTGATCTCGGTAAATGTAGCAATTTCTCTAGATAATGATACACTTTTGGTCCAAGAAAATATGAATTTAGAGCAAATTGTTTGTATTCTGTGGGATACCTAGCTGTGCTTTTGATTTGGGCGTGAAACTTAACTGCTGCCGCTAATTTTGGTGTTAAGAATTTATCACACATGCTTAAAAACTGTGGTAGTTGACTGGTGCTTGACTCTTGGGTGAATAAAGGTTTGGCCAATTTATATCTTTGCGTTCATATTACTTTCCTCAGTTTTGTTTTTCTAGGAGAGTGCCCAGAGAGGTGTTTTTCACTCTGTACACTTGCAGTACTTGTAGATGGTGCTTCTGTCCGTGTTGCCTCTGAAACAATAAGCCAAGTTTCAGCAAGAAGATACTGGATCCCACATATATAAAATGTACATTTCTTTTGAAATGTAAGTACATAAAGGGCGTATTATGTAGGTATATGTGGCTTTTTTTTACAATTCTTTTACAATTTTCTTTGTATCATAAAGAGGCGTTCTAGCCATCGATATAAACCCATAACTGTGCTCTTTGTAATTATAGCTTTATTGTAAATTATTAAAATGTTTCTTATAAATTACAAAAATTATTAACTTTCAATTACGTTCCCCTTGCAACGTTAGATGCAGCATTACTGCATAATCATTATATAGATACATAATGTATTAACACTAGGTTTGTTTGTTTGTTTGTTGCTGAGAGTTATTATGAGAAAGCAGAAAGATATAGTCGCAGTAACCTCACCAACACTTTCAGATATAAAATATAACCACAAACCTACAAAAATTTATTCAAATCTGATTGACCAATAAAATGAAAAACAATTGTAAGATGGAAGTCTAGAAAATTGTTTTTGCAAATACCCCCAAGTATATATGTATTAAATTTTTAGCAAAAGTTTTCTAACACACTTTGAATTTTTTGTATAAAAACCACGTTACATATACATAGACAATCAATAATTTTTTATATAGCACTTCAAATAATAGGATAATAATATCTTACCACGGAATGATCCGCTAACTATAACATCTTTAGCTTCAATTAAGTGTGGGAATGTGTGTTCTAACATTGTTGCACTGCTATGCGATTCAGAAACTGAAATAAAATAAAGTAACTATATGTGGTTGTTACGCATTAAATGGGATACAGTTGTGGAGCATTCAAACCATATTTTTTGCATCATATTAATATGATAATGGAACAATTTTAAGTATTTTTTAATGTGCTTACGTTTTAATATGTTAGCTTCAACGACTGGTTCAACATTCTCTTTTTCCATGCTGGGATTACTCTCATATCCCAAATAAAGGATGGGTACTGCATGAGTGTTTTAACGGTTTTTTTGAAAATTTAGGAACATTGCCTCTTCAAAGTGAATCTCGCATACACGAGCACTTTTCCACAATTTATCTACTCCCGTACCTAATAAATCTTGACGTTTGCAACGTTTTACCCACTGTAGAGCGCTGTAAGAAACTTAATAACATATTTTGTCTTACATATAATATAAGAAATCTTACCGAACTTCATCTCTTGGGGAAAAAAAGAGCCGACAACCTGGTTTTGTTTTCGAATTGCTAGTACAAGTTGCTTCCATCACAATATCGAGTCGCCTTTTTCACGTTTTCGCTTTCCATTCCTTCAACTAATTCTATATTTACACCTGTACACTAGTTTTAGTCCTTTTTATATACAAAAATGTACTGTTTGCACGCCGCTGCTAACACTACACTATATTTACAACCTACAATCTATATATACCAACAAATATTTACACTAATAAACGAATAACAATCACCAAACACTTTTTTATCAAGCTGTTTTGCAAAGCAAGCAAAATATAGATGATATTTATATAAAGATTTAATCAAACTCTCGACCAAAACATAAACAATACGCCATACTATAAGATGATCTAACGATTCTGCGCACAAAAACGGATGACAGGGAAATCGCCAAAGGTCCTTACTGGTTATACTGTGTTAATGTGTTGTAATTGTATATTCCACCCTATTTGTGCGAAATATATTCTCGTTAACCCGGAATGAAACAAGAGATGCGCCATCTATCCATAATTTCTGTACTACACATAAGTAACTTGCTGTACTATAGGGGAAAATCTGCCTATTAACGAAATAATATTATATTGTTTTCAAATTAAACCTTCTAACCCAAATATTCGTTTAAATACAAGAATATTTTTAATATTATTTCAATCAAGTAATAATTTTATAACCAAATACCTTAACAAAAAACATATTTTTTCCGTGGGTAACATTTTTTTAAACGTTCAAATACTATATACTTCTGTAAACGTGCGTTGGCTTAGTTACAGTAATGCCAACATTAACTGAAAAAGATTCCAATTCTCCCTGAAATTCCTTTAATCTTGCACGAAAATATTCTCTTTGTTCTATAGTTTGTGTATCTCAGATTTATGCACGTGGAACCATGCATAAAACTAAAATACCTTCGCGTAAAAAAGCACTCAGCTTGAATGCAGGCTCTTGTATTTTCCGCTAAAAGTCAAAAGTTTTAAATCAATGTTTTCATGTGTGCCTACGCATTTTTTTTTTTTTTTTAAAGTAAAGTTAATATAATAATAGCAATATAATATGTGAAAGTGTATTGTTTTAACTTAAACAGAAGTTATACAGATATTATAAAATATTAATCAAAGCTAAGGTGCATTCCATTTAATTAAATTACGGTTACTTTTCGTCCAAAATCATGCACCTAAGAAGAAAATAGTTTTCCGGCAAGAGATATAAACACTTTTCTGCGAAAAGATATCCTTTTCGTTTAACATGATAAAAACCAATCGTTATAAAATTTTTCATTTAATGCAATCTCATTTCTCAGTGTAGCATGCGACAGTGACACGTGCTACACCGAGTCTTTCGAACAAAGCAACGAAAACATGTAGCAGGCTACATGTCGCTTATTGTTGTCTCACAATCAGTGGAACTGCGCCTTTAGAAATACGAACTTTCACAGGAAACAACATAACTATAATGTATATGTACTAGATAGATAGGTACTTACTTATATTCGCTATTTTATATTTACATTAAGAAAAGTTGAAGTTTAAGGAAAGCTTCCATTTTATTTTGGTTGTACAAAATAGTAGGTGGATAACATCTATTTTGCAAACATTATACTAGTTACATACATACATACAAATGTGTATCGCTACTGGATGTTTCCAGAGGTATTCACGGTCACAAACTAATTGGTATGATGAAGCAGGAAAATATTCATTATTGTTTATATAAATATGTAGGTATACCATTTGACGTAACTAAGTCGGCTCAGCAAAAAATAACTCACTTGTTATTAATTTGATCGCTCCACCTACAAACCTACTAGACTGGAATATATTTTAAAAATCTTACTATCTCACCCAATATATTTATACAATCCACGACAAAAATGTAAGATACCACATATGTTAATGGGACTTTAGAACTTTATAGTTGCATTTATTTTATGCGCAAAGACATTGCATAAAACAGAATGTCGATTGTAACGGTAAAGTTTAGTTGGTTATGATGTTATTTCGAAATATGTTCAAATAAAGTTGCAATTAAAGCAATCATGTGCAAATTTTATTTAAAACAAACCTAAAAGGGGAATATGTAACAACAAACTTTAAAAAAATAATGTACGAATGGATCGCTCTGTATTTGAATCAACAATAAATAAAAAAACGGCTTATTTGAGCAAGTTGTATTGGTCACTGGTTTATATCATTTTACTTAAAGCGATGTTTCGACAAACATACATATGTCTTTCTCAGGCTACAATGATAAATAATTAGTATTAAAAATATGAATAAAATAAAAGCAGGAGTTTAAGTATACCTTCGTAAAATGTTTATAAGTGAACATCAATATCAATTAAAATTGCAACTATCATTATTTTTGTACATTAAATTTAACATTTAAATTAAAATTATAAACTTATTAAATGTAGTTGAAAGGATGGATAAAAATTGTGTGTGTTAATATGTGATTAAATACGTATTCTTTTTGTACCACAAATTTTTATCCTTAAATCTGTAAAAAACTGTTTGTTATTTCCTGCTAGATATACAAATGTTCCTAGTATTAATATATAGTAAAGTAAAATAGTAATGTATAATAATATAAAATAGTAAAATAACATCCACAAGTCAAAATTAAAATTAAAAAGAACCAAAGTAACTGCGTCCTTCCAAAGACAAAAAACAACATTGCAACCTATGTTACGTTGGCATTATTATAATACAATATTACATTATAAGTACTGTTATACAACGCTACATTTGATCTGAAATTACAATTATGATTATTCATAATGTGTAGGCACTCTGCAATTAATCGTTTTTTGTAATTAATTTCTACATCTAGTATGATGGGTTTTTCGAAATCAAATTGATGTCCTAATTCAAACGCGTGACGACACAGACCTGTAGTGTTTTTTTTTTACGACACATCATATTTGTGTTGTTGGATACGTTTCTTTAGAGATTGTGAAGTTTGCCCTATATAACTTTTCTGACAATCTTTGCATTTAATTTTATATACTACATTTCGCCTATTCAATTTATCTAATTTAGTTTTCATGTTATCAAATATATTTAACTTTTCCAACGTGTTATTATTATAAAAAACAATTTTTTCTTTATCAGTTTCAAGTATCTGTTTGATTTTTTCTGACAGAATCGGGATGTAAATTAATTTAAGGCGTTGTTCAACAATAGTTTGATTCTCTTGATTGTTATTATTATCTTTTGAATTTAGAATTCTATTAATGAAATGCATGGGGTAATCATTATTTTTTAGAGTGTTTTTTAAATCCTTAAAGTTGTTATCCCAAAATCGACTATTAGATAGTTTTTTAATTCTAAGTTTTTGGTTATTAATTACGTTAACCTTGTGTTGTAAAGGGTGATTAGAATTAAAATTTAGAATCCGATCAGAGCTGGTATGCTTACGGTATAAATCAGTGATGACCAAGCCATTGTCGTTGATAACCATGACGTCAAGAAATGCGAGTTTATTCTCCTGTTGAATTTCAACCGTGAATTTTAATCTTCCATGGTAATTATTAAAGCTGTGTAACATTTCATCAACGTGTTGAGCAGGCAAAACCAAAAACGAATTATCCACATATGTACATACAAATATCGGCTCCCAGTCAAAACTACCCAACACATCAACGAAAACTTTGTCTAAAACCAACTCAGCTATGATCGGGCTTAAGGGATCTCCCATAGGAGTGCCATACATTTGCTTATACGATGTATCTTTGTATTTAAAGTATGTGGAGTTGAAAAACAATTCAACACCTTCGAGGAACAATTCACATGGGATATCAGTAAGTAACATTATTTCATCCCATCTGTTTTTAATTATCTGTATGACCAAATCCTTAGGAATATTAGTATATAGAGATTCCACATCTAGAGAGACAAACACATATCCCGCAGGTATTTTTAAATTACTGATTTTATTGGTAAATTCATAAGAATTTTTTACCCTATATTTAAATGATTCTTTGACCCCGTTTAAAATATTACTAAAATATTTGGAAAATTGATAAGAAGGCGAATTAATTGCACTAACAATCGGTCGCAATGGCATATTAATTTTATGTGTTTTTGGTAATCCATATATACGGGGAGGCTGAGGATGTAAATTTTTAAGCTTACGGGAGGTAATTCTATCTATATAATTTAAGTTATGCAATTTATCTATGTAATTATTAATTTTCTTTTGATAAATAAATGTGGGTTCTTTATTTAAACATTCATAAGTAGTGTTGTCAGACAGCAGAAACAACATTTTTTCTTCATATTCTTTCTTGGACATAATTACTGTTTTATTACCTTTATCCGACCTAGTAATGATAAGATCTTTATTTCTGTTTTTAAAAAGTTTTGTATCACGAAAATCTCTGTTCATTGTATTATTAGTATTATTACTGTAATACTGTTTGTTCTTACATATAAAATTAGAAATAACGTTACATACTCTATTCCTAGTCAACTCTTTATTATCTATTGAAGTATTTTGTATAATATATTCTATATCTTTCAACAATACAAGAGCCGGAAAATTCTCAAATGCTATATTGAATTTAGGCCCTTTAGCAATCAAGTTTATTACATTAGGAGGTATAGATACTTCAGTGGTATTTATCACAAAGTGTTGGTTCTGATAATTCTTAACTGTATCATCCTTATTATCAAAACTAGAACAAAGTTGAAACAAATTTTTATTATGACGAATTGCAATTAAATTCTTTTCTTTTTTTACATTGCCTTGCAACCTCCTCTTAAACTGTATTAAATCTAGTTCAGGAATGACATTACTTAATTTTTGTGAAATAATTGCCTCTGTTTTGGTTAATTGTCTTTTTTTATCATGCATTGCATCACTCTCTAAATTTAATTTTAACCTTTTTTTAAAATTATTACAAAATCTTTGAATTTTGTTAGTGATATTTTCCTTAATATCTAAATTCAAGTAAGCACAATTAAAATTCTTTGCTATGTGTTTTGGAAGGACGCACTTACCTTTACAATTCATAAGGAAAACAGTGTGTAGTTCCGTCTTCATTAATTTCATTTGGATTGTTTCCTATTTTCTTACTATAATCACGCCACCCTTCCCCCAATTTTCGTGTACCAATTTCCATAACCTGTTGTTGTTCGTCATATTTCTGCCTAACTTGATAATGTAAGTATGGATCGCTCTGTATTTGACTCAACAATATAAAAAAAAACCTTATTTGAGCAAGTTGTATTAATTACTGGCTTATATTATTTTGCTTAAAACGACGTTTCGACATACATTAAGATTAAAATATGAATAAAATAAAAGCAGGAGTTTAAGTATACCTTCGTAAAAAGTGTTAAATTATTAAATATAGTTGAAAGGATGGATAAAAATTGTGTGTGTTAATATATGATTAAATAGTTGGAAACTGAGCCTCTATGTGTAGAGAATGCAACGTATTCTTCTTGTACCACAAATTTTTATCCTTAAATCGGTAAAAACATGTTTGTTATTTCCTGCTGGATAAAAATTTAGAATCCGACCACAGCTGGTGTGCTTACGGTATCAATCAATGATGACCAAGCCATTGTCGTTGATAACCATGACGTCAAAAATGCGAGATTATTCTCCTGTTGAATTTCAACCCTGAATTTTAATCTTCCATGGTAATTATTAAAGCTGTGTAACATTTCATAGACAAACCACTTTTTTTCTTTTAAATATTCGGGTGATGAAAAACAAGGACAATATGGAGTGGCATTTATGTTGTTTGGAGAAATAAGAGAAAGGAATATAGAATTTAGACCAATTGATGAGAGAATGGCGTATTTGAGAGTTTAAAGTAAACCATTTAACATATCTCTTTTAAATGTATATTGCCCAACCGAAAATTCGAATAAGAATGAAAAAGAAAAGATGTATTATAAAATAGAAGAAGAAATTGAAAAGATTCCTAAGGAAGACACGATATTAGTATTAGGGGATTTTAATGCGCAAATCGGAAAAGAGGACTACGTGGCGTCGGTAGCGGGAAAATATACTATACACGAAAGAACAAATGATAATGGGCGCAGATTGTGTGACTTAGCGGCAAGAAGCGATATGATCATAAGTAGTACTAAATTCAAACATCCCAAAGAGCATAAAATAACTTGGACAACGCCAAACAAGAGACATAGCACACAAATAGATCATGTGTTAATTAAACATTAAAGAAGGCAATCATCGGTAACAGATGTAAGATCCTATAGAGGAGCTAGCGTAGATTCAGACCATTTTATGGTAGGTGCAATAATAAAACAAAAAATAAAGAAAACAACAAAAAGAGAAACAAATTTAAAATGGGACATAAACAGACTTGGAAATGAGAAAGAGAGGGAAAATTATGAAGTGAAATTAGAAAAGCTACTGCACGAGCGAGAGAAGGATAAGAAAAATGTGGATAATGAGTGGATTGGCATTAAAAAATTTATCGAAAAAGCAGCAGAAGAAACTATAGGAAGAGAGCGAGGAGCTAACAGAAAAGGATGGTATGACCAGAAGTGCCGCATAAAGATGAATGAAAAGTCCCAAGCAAGGATAAAATAGCTCAGATCAAGTAAACCAGAAGATTTGCAGGAATATAAAAGAATTAGAAATGAATCCAATAAATTTATAAGAGAGCGTAAAAGGAAATGGATAAACAATAATATAAATGAGATAGAAATAGAAAGAATCAGTAGAAATACTAAAAATTTTTCAAGAAGATAAATGAAAAATAAAAAAATATAAAGGAAAAGTTACCGGTGTAAAAGATAAAGATGGGAGAATTATAGAAAGGAAAAACAGTATAAGAGAATAATGGGTAGATCATTTTAAGGAATTACTTAATGAGCATAATTGCCAGGAAGAGGAAATTATCGATGAAGGAAACGAAAGGAGTCAAGTGGAAGAACCAACAAGGGAAGACGTCACACGGATCATCAACAAAGCTAGAAATGGTAAATCACCAGGGGAAAACGGGGTGAATATAGAATTAATAAAATACGGAGGACACCAAATAAGAGAGGAAATATATCAGTAAGTGATAAGGATATGGAAAGAAGACAGGATGCCGGAGGAATGGAGGAAAGGACAAATCCTAACAATACATAAAAAGGGCGACCAACAAAATTGTAGTAACTACAAAGGCATTACATTATTAAATGTCGCGTATAAAATCGTATCAGCAATTATATAGAGTCGGCTAGCTGAAAAAGCGGAAACTGTAATAGGATCGTATCAATGCGGATTTATGCAAGGAAGATCAACGGTGGATGCTATACATACAGTAAAGCAAATAATAGAAAAAGCCCATGAATATAATATGGAATTAGAAATGCTTTTTATAGACTTCCAACAGGCCTTTGATTCGCTAAATAGAAGCCAACTTATGTCAGCATTGAAACAATTAGGGATAGACGTTAAGCTTAGAAGGTTGATCAAGATGATGATGATGGAATCAAAAGCCAGTGTAATAACTCAGAAAGGAGAAACGGAAGAGTTTAGTACCAACAAAGGAGTAAGGCAAGGAGATTCACTGTCAGCAACGCTTTTTAATTTAGCACTGGAATATATTACAAGAAGGATCAATAAGAACAATATTAGAACAGGAGGAGGGCAATTGGTTGCATATGCGGACGACGTGGTACTAATAACTAAGCAGAGAAAAATTATGGAAAAAATGCTGCAAGATGTCGTAATAGAGGGGCAAAAATTAGGATTAAAAGTAAATGAGGCTAAAACAAAAATAATGATCATCGGTAAAAGCATAAAGAAGAAAAAAATAAGAATAGGATTACATGAATTTGAACAGACAAGTAAATTTAAATATCTAGGTGTTATGATGGAAAAGAGTGGGGAAAGAAAAACTGAAATTGATGAAAAAATATGGCTGCAAATAGAGCATTTCATGCAAATAAAAATATTTTCAAAAGTAAGATAGTTACCAAAAATACAAAATTAATTATATATAAGACAATGATAAAGCCGATAATAACTTATGCTGCCGAAACAATGACCCTCGCTAAAAAAAGATGAAGAAGCTCTCAGAATAGCCGAAAGATGAATGATACGATCAATACTAGGACCGATTAAAGTTGAAGAAGGAATATATAAGGGAGGATGAACAGCGAAACAGCGAAATATTGAAGGACCTAGATGGGGTGGATGTGGTTAGAGAAATAAAGAAGAAAAGGTTGAGGTGGCTAGGACATATATGGAGAACTGGACCATCTTCAGTGTTACGAACGATGTTACTTTGGCAACCATCGAGTAAAAGAGGACGAGGGCGACCCAGAACAAGATGGCTAAGGAAGTGGAAGATGACCTTAGAAAAGCAGGAGTAATCAGATGGAAGGAGAAAGCTGGACTCAGGAAGATATGGAGGGAGATTAGTAATAAAATTGGAGATGAGGGCTGATCCACCGCAAAAAATGGATCTAGAAAGCTTCCATAAGGGAGCGGTGCAACCCCATAATAGGGTGTTATTATACATTACTACTTTACTTCATTATATATTAATACTAGGAACATTTATATATCTAGCAGGAAATAACAAACATGTTTTTTACAGATTTAAGGATAAAAATTTGTGGTACGTGGTTGTAGAATACGTTGTATTCTCTACACATATTGTCTCATTTTCCGTCTATTTAATCACATATTAACACACACAGTTTTTATCCATCCTTTCAACTACATTTAATAAGTTTATAATTTTAATTTAAATGTTAAATTTAATGTACAACAATAATGATAGTTGCAATTTTAATTGATATTGACGTTCACTTATAAACATTTTTTACGAAGGTATACTTAAACTCCTACTTTTATTTTATTCATATTTTTAATACTAATTATTTATCATTGTAGCTTGAGAAAGACATATGTTTGTCGAAATGTCGCTTTAAGTAAAATGATATAAATCAGTGACTAATACAACTTAATCAAATAAGCGATTTTTTTATTTATTGTTGAATTTAAAAAAAATAATTAACTTTATTTTCTAACGGAAAAATAGTTATTTGTATCACTAGGCCAGAAAGTACAGTTTTGCGAGTATGAGTACGGTTTGTGGACCGGGGCGGCAGCCGAGTACAAGTACGAATACACGCAAAAGAGTTTCTGGCCGTGTGATACACAATTTTTTTTGGGCCGACAAATCTTAATTTTGAATTGAAAATAGAAAAAAGAAAAATGGACACTAGGGAGTTGACAGTACAAGTTAGCACACATGTTACATACCATAGTATTTTGACGTTTCCGAGAATAAATCTTTTTCTGTAATTTTCTTTCTAGTTTAATATCTATTTATCAATAATACGTGCAGTGAAGACACTAGTTCATCTTAGCATGGTTGAACAGTAGCTTAATGACAATTTATTACACGTTTGTT
This sequence comes from Protaetia brevitarsis, assembly GCA_004143645.1. NCBI lineage: Eukaryota > Metazoa > Arthropoda > Insecta > Coleoptera > Scarabaeidae > Protaetia > Protaetia brevitarsis. The sequence continues at coordinate 1,155,167 of RXPK01000013.1, read as the reverse complement.
TGGCCAACCTGTAGTGACATTTTTGCCTGCCTAGGCAGAAAAACGGAAGTTCTGCAAAATGAGTGTTTCTGGACGGAGGTGCAAGAAAACATTTTTTTACATCAACCTAATTCGACCCTATGTTAAAATTGTTCATTAACATACTGACAAACAAATTTTTACTTCAGAACACGCAATCATTTTTTTTTTGAAATATTCATAATTTTTAGTTATGACAACTGGAATTTATTAGTCGATTTAAATGGATATATATTATAAAACGCGATATTTGTTTTTACTTCGATGTAAAATACATTCCATTTAATAAATAATGTATTCCGGATTTTATTAAAAAATATCAATAAGTAAAAAAGTGCAATAAGTTTGCAATATTCAATATGTGGGATGGATCTGGGAGGCTCGATTTATTTGAAAACATTTTACCACAAGTAGTGGATTGGAAGAGAAGGTCCAATAAGCTGGCCACCGCGATCACCAGATCTCACCTCTGTGATTTTTTTCTGTGGCCTATGTAGACTATCAAAAACATCGTTTACATGACACTCCCCACAACCGCAGAAGACATGAGTAACGTATAATAAATGCTTTTCTTCAAGTTAATGAGGAGAATATGGCAGAGGCAGTGTACAATGTAAAGCAGTCGATACATAGATGGTTGAGATATGCATAGAGCAGAATGGAGACATATTTGAGCATCTTCTGAATTAAAATTATATTATTATTGAAGAATCTAGCAGTGTAAATAATAACTTCGTGTTAGGTGCAGCTTCTTTTTGTTGCTATGAATGAATAGAGGTAAATGCTTTTGCACCATTTAATATATGACATTTTGTAGTTTTTGTTTGAAAATCATGGCCATCTAGCCGTATTGGGTATCCTACATATTGAATATTGCAAACGTATTTTCCTTAAAATTGAAATATTTCGAAGGTAATTTTACAGGGAATTTGCTGACAATATCGAAAACTATAGGTTCCATTTAAAAAAATCGAAAAAAAAGCGTTTAAACTTTGATAAATGTGACACTACATATTTAACGCCCTGTATATATTTGTACGTTGTATCACTTCGAAGCATATAAAGTATTAGCCTCCCAATTGATATCAAAAGAATAACATGCGACAATATATTAGTTTTTGGGATAAAGCTTAAAATCTCAGAACCTGTAATCGTAAAAATTTTGACAAAATTTGCGATATATCCAAAACTAATTGTCGGAGGTGCATATGGGTATATGCACTTCAGATTATCGCTTTGCAATGATATATGGGTTATATCATTGCAAAGATATTTTAGGTGGCTATTAAAATATCTACTAAAAAGTATATCAGTCCATTTAAAATAAAAAAGTTGAAAGTGGCTGCGGGAATTTGCAACACCCTGTATATGTGTAAATAATTTTATATGATGCGCAGTGATATGCTATATGTGTATAGAAAATCTCACTTTCCTATCTTTGATAGTTTTCATGCTAAATTCCGCCGACACACTAATGGCGCACCTGGTATATCATCTAAAATAAAAATATTAATACATCGAAAGTGAATTATATGGATGGTGGCGGGATATAAGTAGATAAGTCATTATTTTGTCCACAAATAAGATGTGCTATATTACAAAAGATGCGTTCATTTTGCCCTATTTGAATAATACTAATTCTAAAGTGATACATTATTTTATATTATATACATATTATATCTTTGCACGAAGTTTTAAGTAATTGACTTAATCGGTTCTACATCAATTTTAACGTTTGTGAATGGTATCAGTCTACTTAAGTTTAATTTCGTCTGCTCGTGTTTGCTTTTAATACTCCATTGCTTGACATAGATGCTGGGAGGATCAAAGCGTCGCAATTAAGAGCATTGTAAAATAAATCGATCGCCAAAAGATCAAATTTGGGCCATTTTATTTCATTAGATATCTTGTTTCGTAACCTTATGCCTACTTACGCATTATCATCGCTTTTAATTTACCATATTGCTTTTAAATGTTATTATTTCGGCATTTCTTATAACTGTTATCGATATTTTACTATATTTATATGGACATCAGTTTTATTATAAATAAGGGAGAAATACAAATATCGTGAATCGCGACTGTTGATGGAAATAGGTTATCAGAAAAGACTGGTACGGACTATTTATATAAAGTTAGCAAGTTAATGTCACGGCAGCAAGGAATATTAGTATAAGTTCCATATAAAATTTTATGTTTTCTGTTATATAAATCTTGATTTATCCTCAGATAAAATAGTAGTCCTTCATAAATTTCATATTTAATGAGTGCTATACTTTTTACTTAAAAATACAACCTATGGTACTTACCATAAATTGCATCTTCCAAATGAAAAAAAAGTATACAACAGTGATTGGCATAAATATTGCAAGATATTGCGGGAATGTCTAGAAACATCAAAATTTATATTGACACACACTGAACCAAAAATGGGTCCTAAAACAATGAAAAAATCATTCTTCACGTGAAATAATACATTAAAATTGGTCCAAAGAGTGAGTTCCTCAAGTCGATGAAATAGTATATTAAAGTACGAGTTTCATAAGGCATGATTTTATCGTACGAGTTCAAGTTTAGAAAACGAGCCGCAGGCGAGTTTTCTAATGAACGAGTGCGACAAAAAGCCTTATGAAACGAGTCCTTTATACTATTTTTGTCTATTTTACATTATAATTGATAAAAATACTTAATAAAAATGCTCATAAAAATGTTGAGTTTTATTTTTATATGAAGTTGGTCACATTGACATACGATTAACAGTTGACGAATTCAAAATTCAAATTCGGCTATTTAAATTGTTTAAACAATATATTTCATAATATAGTCTCTATAAATGTAAAAAATGAGTGATACTGAGACAAATTTATCTTGTACGCCACCCACAATGCGTGAAATTGCGGATAACGCCGTCATAAATTTTTACCGAAAAAATCAAAAGCAGTATATGAAAAATGCTTACCATCAATTGAACTATGGGCTGTACAGAATAATGTCAACACAATATCTGAAACTTTTAATTGCCATAATTTTGAATACAAGGAAAAATAAGAAATCTTCTACCTTATGGTATTGTATTCCATGCTTCGTTCTTGCTTTTCCATTTATAAAAATACAGACATATCAAATATATTAAAATACAAGCCTATTTAAAACGATTCTCTGAGGGATACGAGGCTAAGAAATCTAAAATTTTATGCATTGAAGATATTAATAAATTTATAGAAGAAGTTCTGACGCATTGTATTTAGCAATAAAGTACGATATTTTTGCAAATGTAATTTTTTATGTAATGGATTTAATTTTAGATCGTTTTAATAATGGGTTACACAGGTGCCTGTACAGACGAGATGAATTAACAAATATGTCCATACATGATTTAGAATTAGAGTGATATTAATTTTGGTGACAGTACCTAAAACAAAAAATAATATCGTAAGAGTTTTTGCACAATACGGATGAAAGAGGATTACTTTAATTAAAAAATATGTCCCCTGCGACCAAAAAATATTAATCATTCAAAGATTCTTCCTTACATATCGCAATGGTTATTGTATATCGTCCCGATTGGAACTTAATACGATGGCAAAAATGCCCTAAATTAATAGCTGATTTTCTAAAAATCCCCAATTCAGAGCTTTATACTGGACATTGCTTCAGCACGTTCTAGTGCTACACACTTAGCAGACGCAGGCATGATTGCTGACTATAAAAAAGCATGGATGGATGGAAGTCTCTGCGTAGCTGGGTAACATCGAAACATCTATGAAAAGTAAAGTGGCTGTAGCGCAAACTTCAGGCCAAGTACTCTGTCATTCTAGAGTTATATCATCGAATGTCTCAATCCACAAGAGCTACCATTAAAGCCAATAACATAACTCAGAAAAACTGTGTTACAAAGAATTGCCTGGCTAACAATACATGCCAAGATACTTGTTCGTCAGTGTAAAGTATACAAAATCACGTTCATAACATACAATGTAATAAATTGTATAGAATTTTGATTAAGTATTTACAATTTACAGCATTAAACGTCATTTTGCTTCTGTTCATAATGTTATTCAATACAGCCAACCTATAGAATGAAAAAAGGCATATCAATGAAGACTCTTTCGATACGCAAAAGCGTTACAATTGCGTTTTTATGAACGCAAATAGAAAAAGATTTTATGATATT
>RXPK01000013.1:881893-1146715 GCA_004143645.1 Protaetia brevitarsis | reverse complement strand
ACGATTGTTATTTCCCTATCATCTAACTTTAGAAGGAAGAGCGGCAGAGCGTTACCCCCTCCGGTGGTTCGTCAACTCTCGTTCCACTTCATGACTGCGAAGGGTTGGTTTGTTGTGCACTGGCTGGCTGACTTCAATGTGTATTTGGTCTGGGTTGTAGCGCACATCAGGCGCACGATAGGAAGGAAATCGGACCGTGGGAACGGCCTACCTATTGTTCCATGTTTATGTGTTGCATGTTTCGTCCTTTCCTTCCGATTTTGATATTGCTATTATTTCAATTTTAAAGTTTCGGTGATTGACGTTTTTGTGCGGTGACAGTCGGTTGTTCTCTTTTTTGCATTTTTTTTTGTTGGAAGACTCAACCGGAACATATTGCGTTATGGTTTCTAAAAATGTGAAGTCGAGAAAAGTTAGTGAAGGCGATAAGAAGCACTTGGCAGCTAAAGGTTGGTAATTGTTGTATAATTTATATTATATGTATAAATATTATTGCGTATACAATCAGGTATATAGACATTTCAGAGTATTTTAAAAATGTTTTGTTCTACAAGAAGACAAACATCGCCTTACTGAGAATAAAATCCAGTCTAAAATCCTATCTGTAATTAAATTAATCATCATGTAATTATTACCTAATTAAATTAGGGGATAAGACACTGACGTTATAAGTTATCTTTTATTTGCCTGTTTATATATTTTTAATTTCTTTGGAGTAAAACTTCTATGTTTATTTAAATTGATAATCTTGTGTACAACAAAACACTCACTGGTGATAAAAATATGGCTGGCACTGTAATTTTCAAACTCTTAATTTGTATACTATATTTTATTTTAAAGTCTTCTATGAAATCCAAATAGAGTGGCTATTGCTAAAGAAATTAAATACATGGTTAATTACAAGGTTGGACAGAACAACTTAACATTTGGGTTTTATTTCTTTATTTTAAAGTACCTAGTTTTATACGATTATAACTAACACTAAATAGAACTAACTGTTTCTAGGGGATGGCTCACCACCATGTAACTCCTAAAATGTTTGCAATGGAACAACAAAATTCATCAGTATGGAAGATAAATTCATATTGTTTGACATAATTAATAAACTTTTGATCACCTTGTGTTTAACTGGAAATGATTTAGTTTGTCGATTCTGAAATAATAACGTTCTAACTGCTAAATTTGACTTAACTTTTTTATTTCTCAATTTTATTTTTTCATCAAAAGTGCTTTGAAGTTTTTAAAATACGCTTATTTGTTACTACGAAAACAATATAAAAATAAATCAATTATTAATCCGCGGATATCCGCAGAAAAGAACGGTCCGTATCCTGATCCGGATCCGTTTCTTTTTATACGATTCTTATTAAAAAAATATAAAAAAGTATTAGAAAACTTTGTAATAGTGCGGATTTCGGAGCACCTCTATCGCTTCGGTCATTCAGAATCGTGCCGGTTTGCATTAGAGATTTTTTGCAGTGATTTTTTAACGCTCTGAAATACAGGATCCGCATCCGCGGATCTCGATAGTAATGATCCGTATCCGTATGCGCGAATTTAGCTTTTTAACAATCCGGCACAGCACTAGTTATTATACTTCAGCTGTCCGCCCGTCCTACCAAATTGGCCTATTACAATTTTTCGACCTTATGCCCGTTTTACATTATACTTAATTTAGTATAAAATTTTATTTTGAATTTATAAATGCTGCATGTCATACATAAAAAAAAATTACATCTGAAAATTGGTACAAAATATTTGAATGTCTGCTTGATATTTAAAGTAAAAAAATTAGTATGAAAAAAGTTATGAAAATGATTAATATTACCGTAAAATGGCTGACCAAGTATTGCTGTTATGGCTACACTGAGAAAAATGAGAATGTCGGTACAATAAAAATTATTATTTTGAACTTTGCATTCACTCAACCAGTTTTCGTTTAAATCAGCACACTTAAATCTTATTGCCAAACAGTAACCTCATTGAAAGAAAACGCATATTTTAGTTGAATTATTATGTGTTGATTCAAACAATTATTTGCTAAACCGTCATGGAACTACAAATTATCGTAACTGAAATGCATGTGCGGCTGATTTGGAAAAACATTTATTTTAATTCAACATTAAGTTTATTGGATGAACCACAATTGTAGATTGATTCAAAACATTAGTGCAACTAATTCTGCGTAATTGATTTAAACATTCCAGTGGTTTGAGCATATTTAAATACAAAAATTTGTTGAGTGAACCAATTATTGGTTGAATCAACACATCTTTTTTTCTCGGTGTATCATCTTTAAACGTAACTATGATAGCTAGTCCCGTAAAATATTATGTAAAAATTGGATAAGTACGTGACCTGAAGGAAGATGCATTCTAAATTTATTAAATTCGGGATTAAGGACTGATGGTCCATTGTCGAACGATTTGATGAACTTTGGCAATTTCCTCATTGTTTAGGTGATCTTGACGGACGTGGATAGACCTGGATCTGATAGATTTTACTTCTTCAATTATAAAGGCACAAATAGTCGTAGTACTTAGACCTTCAGATGGTGATTATAAGCTTATTTCTAGTGTTCTACTAAAAACTTAAACTACATCGATATAGATGAAGTTGCAGAGGAAAATGTTGAAATTTTGGTAAGGTGCAACGACCAAGTGGCAATAGACCTGCTAATTTTGCAAGACAAGTGAGGGATGAAATATAATTCTAAAAATAAAATGCAATTTTTTGTATGTATCTATCTTTTTTTATAGATTATAAAACTGAGTATGTTCAACAAATTGTTATACAATCAATCAATTTTAACTTTATCTAAGGTAGTTTTCAATACTCAATCAACGATACAACCTGCTGACACGACCACGACATTATTCTAAAATGGATGTTGATACAGCGATATACGACAGACAACAGAACTTCCTTATGCTTTGATTCAACTACAAACTACATCGCGTATTTTTGCGTTGTCTATGTCAACTTAGAGCGATCTGTATAGTACGACAAACGCCGACCTATCCCACTGGACTTAACCAACAATTCACATATTGCGCACGCATATTTCGTTTGTAAAATTAATGAGAAAATAAAGCAGGTTCTAAATATTTAGTACAATATTTCGTACGAAATTTACAAATAAATTTTTCTATATGATACCCTTTGAAATATTTAATAGCAAATTTATATCAAAGTTTCATACTAAATTAAGTATAATGTAAAACCGGCCTTACACATATATATTATGATTTTGAAACTGGCAGAGTAGTTAGGATGCATTATGATCTATTCAAGGGAAATATTTTCAAACTTTATATTAGCACTTTCGTATTTTAAAGGCATTTATAATTTTGTAAGTATAATTTTGAGCGATCTAGAAAATTTACCGAATGATTTGTGGCCAGCTTGCATTAGAGTTTCCTATCCCCAAGCTCAACCGTTTTCGAGATATTTGTGGTTTTGTCTAATTTTTAACATTTTGCGTTCTTTTGAATGAAATCAAATCTTAAATATTTAATTGCTCCACTGATGTCGTACCAGGACGTAGGTATTCAGTGTTACAACAATAACCACTAAATCACATACAGGGTGTTAAAAACACAATATAGATATCATTAAATAACGAAACTGCTTGTTTTCACATGGAACTTTTTTTTAATACAGCACTAAATCCAGCGTAAAAGTTGTGCATTGATTGGTATAAGTGTTTGATATATTTATCTATTCTTGATAGTTCGTACAATATAATTGCACAAAGTTGCATAAATATGTCAAAATTCAAGGTAGTAAAGTGGTTTATAGGACATCATCAACATAATGCCCAGCTGTCATATTGCCTCGAACAAAGAACAGTGGTCTTCAGCTACCATAGGCAATAGCCTCCCAAACCATTACTCCAATAGTCCTGTATACATGCCTCTCAACAGCAAACCCAGTATCACGCCACTCTCCAAGCTGACGTCGTACCTTTCTACGGCCATCGTGCATACCTAGAAAGAATCGCGATTCATCGCTGAAGCCGACATTATGCCGTTCTACTTTGCAATGCTGTCGCTCTCTGCACCATTTCGAACGTTGACAGTAGTTCGCAGTCAAAGAAAGCACTAATCATGGATGGTATGAAAAAAGTCCAATGGCTTGAATGTAACGATATAGTGTACGCATAGTAACAAGTCTACCTTCTCCAAACCATTGGTCACCGATTTGATGCGTAGTAGCAAAACGGTCTCGTAGAGCTAGTTGTCTGAAGCGCCTATTTTGACACTCTCTGGTACGCCTCGGTTGACCAGTTGGTCTTCTTCGTATTCCTCGGAATTGCACTACAATTAACACGGCGGCCAGCGATAGGACAAATCAACATCTCGATAGACAACAATTTTACCCCTGTCAAAGTCACACGGTGATAATTTTTACGCTTCGAACTCTACGCTTAACACTCGTAGACGGACGCGCATTAACTAACATTTCTGTACTACTCAGCTCTCATAAGCAGGTTTCTCCACCAGAGAGATTATTTTTTTTTGTTCGGCGTTTCTACCATAGCTTGCTTTAAGTATGGTCATTCTGATGCCAAAAAGTCAAATTGAACAAATTATTCCTTCTGAGTGAAACACTTCCAATGTCACTGAGCATAATTTGTGTCTAACTTGAAGCCGTACACCAGTATGATACTAGTATACTATTGGCTCTGATACGGATTCGTATATTGATATGGATCTCTACAAATGGTAAAGATTCGTACGAATCAAACATATGAGAATAAACGGTACGATCCGACCCATCGCTAGTCGTTTGCACTAGCGATGGGTCGGAAAAAATAAAAATTAAAAATTGCGAATATCCCAAAAACTACTCACTTTAGGAATAGCGAATCCTATAGGCAAATGCATTACAAATCTTTCGATAAATTCACTAGATCAATAAAAATGGTACCATTCGTTTCGAAATAATAAAGTTGACAACATCGTATATACATCACATGTGTTCTACAACTGAAAATATGTTTCTTAAGTTTAAGTCCTTATCAGATTCCTATTGGAAACTAAAAAAAAAATTAATGAGTTTGGAAATAAAAGCACTCTGTGCAAGGAATGACAGGTACAAAAGATTTGAAAGTTCTGAGACATACCAATTTTTAGTATTTTAAATTTGATAAAGAGATTGTTTTGAAAACAATATTTAAAATTGTGCCAACGTCTTCTTTTTTTAAGTTTTCGTTTCTTCAATTTTCTGTTTGGTTCTATTTGGTTTCCAAGAAGGAAAAATAAAAAAGTGGTCAAAGGGGACGGTTCAGCGGTACTAACTATTATTAAACAATTTTTTTTTAAATTCTTTCTGATAACAAATAGCGTCCGAAAGAGGAAAATTAAAACGTTGGAGCAATTTCAAACATTATTTTAAGACAAATACAATTTAAAATTTAAAAATCGGTCGTACCGGTTTCCCAAGAGGAATACTTTTCCGATATATTTATCTCTGTCGCACACTTGGACGTCCACATTCGCCTTAAAGTAGTGATAGTAAAGAACAAGTTATTTTTTGCGAATGCAAACAAACTTATGGAAGTATGCCCAACTAATAGTTGCATCATTTTTTCCGCCTTTCTGCCTTTAAATGTAATCAAGAGGTCACGCGATTGAAACTGACAAGGCGGGATCATCTGATGTCTAACAGACTGGATGATTATTTTAACTCTTTATCCCTAATCGCATTATTCAAATAAAGCATATATTTTTTCACTTTTTGTTTTTCAAGAAAGATATGGAAGTTTAAGGCAACTATTAATATATGATTTTAGCAAATATAGATCCTCGTATAGATCGTTCAAGTTCAAATTAGTAGTGCGAGTAACATGTAACTATGGTTAAGCCTTACAATGGTTTAAAGTTTAAAGAATAGAAGAATTTGTATATGTCAGTCAAAAATTCTGTTCTGTCAACCGCATTTGAAAAATCTACCTAGAGAAGTTAACTTGCTTATTATTGCTTAAATCTTTATTTTTTTTTTTTTGTGTGACTAGTATAGAAATAAATTTATTGATTCATCCGGGTTTTCCTATTAGATACAACTTGAATCATCTTAGTTATTTTTAGCTAAATTTTATTTGGTTCTACATGGTTTGAACTAAATAATTCGGATGAGTGTGTGTGTAAGTCTATACAATGTAAAAGTGATAGTGTATTAAGATTTCCCGGTTTATTCAAAACGATATGTATTTATTGCTTTGTATTCGTGCTAACAGAATATGCAGCTGTATTTCTTAAACAGTTTGAGTGATAATAACTTACTACTGATAAAATCAGGTATAAATTAACATTAACATTGTGTTAACTAAATATTTCATTATTTGCGAATATATTTTGCTTATTTCAAGTTAGTCTCTATATAATATATGTACATACGTTAATACGTTACATTTGAAAATATCTTCAATAATTAAACGGTTGCAAGTAGAAACATCTTGGTAAACAAAATTACATCATGAATCTGTATCGCAGATGACGAATGGAAATTATGGCCGCCATTATTGTGACTATTACTTTCCAAAATGTAATTATTTATACTTGCCGGTATTTTGTGGGAAATATGGATATAGATATGTATGTGTGTATTTAAAACACTTTAATAAATTTACATATGATGATCATCTAAAGAAAGATGTGGATTGTACGCTATCAACCTGTATCTGTTGATATATATCTACTTATAAATTCACCTCTCGTCACTTCGCGTGTTTTCCTCCGAGCGGGATTATTTTGACGTTTCGGTGGTCTCAGCTACTTTTTCGACTTTATCACTATGGCGTTCGAAGACTATCTGCTTAAGAATATATAGTAGTAACTACGTAAACTACAGTAGCGACTAGAAGTCGAAAAAGGTAGCTGAGTGCACGAACGTCAAACTAATCCTCGCTGGAGGGATACACCGGAGTGACGAGAAGGTGATTTATATGTTATACCCGCGAGAACCTTAGATATACCATATCTACTTATGTACATACAACAGATACTCATGTATAGTATGTAAATGTGCTAACCATCCATATAAAGTAAGTACGCATCGTATTTGTCAGGTCAGTGTGCTTTAATTCCATTAAGTATAAAGTATCACGTATCGCCTCATAGCGCTTGAAGTATACTGCATACAAGTAATGTTTGCTTATTTACGTAAAATTATAGGCTTGCTTGAATGCATAATAGTTCAAGCTTTTTAAATAATTTTTTTTTTCCTATCTTAAATTGCATAGCCAATTGTGGGATTTTGTGGGCTTTTGGTTAAGAGTCTCAAACTTAAAGTTTCATTATTTTAGAGTAGGTACAAATGCAATAAATTGTTTAGGATTTACATTTTATATATGCCAAATATGTCACTTTGAATAAGAGCGAGAAGGATACTTCCCTCACGTGTGTAAAATCTATTTTAAGTATGGCCTTCGCAAACATTTGTAGTAGTTTTTGTATAGCATAGAGAAGTAGTTGTAGCCCAAATAATGAACTATACCTGTTAATTCTATATAGTATATACTGCTTATTTGAGGGTTGAAACTGCGGATGAAGTTGCTGTTGGTTGACGTTTTATCCCCACTTGCATGAAAATCTACAGGGCTACTTGTGTCACTGTTGACCTGAAACTTAATCATACTGACAACACGTTTTGAAGCAGAAACACTAACTCGCAGATATTAATTGATATACTAGCGGTATGATAATACTATTGCCGCACGTGTTGCCCTAACTTCGCTATTAAGTAATTTTTAATTAAGGCTGAAACTCCAGAATTTTATTTTTGAAAATTTTGACGACAAAACTTTTTTCTTCATTTTGTTGCTCTGATATATGATCTGATTGTTCTTTTTTTCTTTTGTACCATGCCATTTTTTTCAACAAAAATAAATTCTCTGCTTTCTGCCAAGTACGATGTTGCACACCAGATACCATCTTCTACAACCGAGGCTGGATTTAAGAATAATTCTAAGATCTAAACGGAGTTATATAAAATATAGTGGAATATAATTGCAAAGTTTTCTACGAGTAGTTAAATTATGTATTTTTAGACTCCTGAAAAAGACTTTCGATAGCCCTGGTGATATATGGAGGAATCCAGCAACTGAAAAGTAAACATGTACACAGTGAAATCTATATTTTCATTTTTAAATAAGATAAGCAGTTTTTAGGGTAAATAAACCAGGATATTTTACTTAACAAATTTGCTAAAAGTTTTATGTACTTGATTATTAAAATTTCGAAATTTTAAAAAGATACGTTATCAAAAAATTGTCTTTATCTATTATTGAACTGTATCTATTATTTGCAGCTATTTAATTTATAATCGTCCTTCTTGTTCTCTTTTTTGCTTTTTGCCTGACAATTAGTTATCTAAGACAATAAATAACGATGAGCAAAAAGATTAGCAGCTTGGTTTGATGACTGTATATTTAGCAAATAATTAAAAAACAGTTTTTTTTTCCTTTTTTTTTAATGTATAAAAGAATAAGCCAGCAAAATAATCCTGTTCATAAAATTTTTGAATACTGCCGATGTTATTTGCACTGTAATTTTTTGTTAATGAGATCGAACCCGTGCTAACTATTTCCTGTTTAGTCATAAAATTTGTTTTAAATATAAGTAATGCCATGTAAAATCCTTTTTTTAATTTTCCAGTATTTATTACTGAGGAAATTTTTATAGGAAAATTACTGAAGCTTTATGCTTGTTCAGTAAGTAAGCAAAAATTAATGGAAAGTCAAAACCTTGATGTAAATTCATTTCAGAAATGATTCTTAATTTACAGCGATCATATTGTGTATAAGGTAAGTGGGGAGACATGATGAAGCGATACTGTAAATTTACATATGTACCACAGATATAACAGTAAGGACATAATTGTCGGAACCTTTGATGTTTTATATGCTTTCGTGACCTCCAAATATAGAGTGAACTTAGGGGGATCTTTTAAAGATGCGAAATAAATAACCGCGAATATAGTTCAATAAATTGCAAATAAATACGGATCTTTATGAAAAATCTCTTGTATTCTATTGCATATTGATCATTATTATGTATACATTAATTAGGTTTCAAATATCCTAATGGAAATGTGTTGTACTTGTTGGGTACAAAAATCATTGGGAAACATTCGTGTATTAAATTATATTGCTTTCTCAACATCTGTTTTTATAGATTTGTAAACTGTTTTAATGGCAGTTCTTCGGAATGTAGTTTCAAGTTGTATTCGAATTATTGTATAAATTCTCTAGATAAATATTCCAGTGATTTACATTCTCTGTCCCTTGTAAGAGCACATAATATCAAAGGGAATTCAGTTAATTGTATGGAACCGTAAGCAGAGAATTACATATTTATTTATCGGAAAGGATAACAGTTACATCCTCATTTTTTATGATTATTGGGTATGTTTCCATTGCACAATAACGTATTGCAATCTTTGATTGCTCATCATTGTAAGAACTTATTTTTGCACCTTTTTAGAGCCAATAAGGAAGAACTGTATTGCTTGATGAACAATCTTTTAATGTCTAAATACAATAATTATACACACCAAACGGAAATACGCACGAACTAATGATCTAATAAACGGTATACTAAACTAAAAAGATATAAAATAATGTGAATAAAAGAAATTCGCTTTATGTTATAAACGTAACTATAACATTGCGCCATCTTGAAAAGATGCTGTCACAAAATATTCGATACTACGAAATTTCGCTTTATGTCCATACTGTTATACTGTGGTTATACTGAAATTTTCACTCTCATCTGAAAAAATTATCGTAGTTTTCCTGGCGGACAATTACTAGGAATACTACTGTATAATTTTTTTACTGTGTAAATATTACCCTATATAAAATTTCTTCTTCAATATCTTTTATCTTTGTGAAAGAACTTTTATAGTATAATATCCGCCTTAGTACAGACTACAGATACAGAGAGATGCGCCTCACAAGTAATTTTTTTTTAAATGCAGTAATTACCAACTGTATCATTGTCCAAAGAAATGTAGACGCACGTAATAAGTATTCGCTTCGTATGCGTGCCGTTCTACTATCAGACTTTACAGGAAAAGCTGAGACTATTTGTTTTCATTACTTGCACATTTGCACAACACAACGCCATAACAACAGCTGCGTGTGTTGAAATGGATGATTCGCAGGTCTCTGGAATTGACAAAGTACCGCCAGCATCAAACAGGAAGTTCATGCTTTGCACCGCAAATTAGATATGAACTACTTTCAAACCGTTGTAATGAAATGCGCGTATTTTCTCGTACATACTATTGAGATCAATAATAAGTAGCGCAGTAACAGCTATGTATTTTACTATTTATTGTGTAATTTTGCCTCATTTTTATATTTGTAGGTACACAGTGCATTACATTATTCGTAGTGAATATGATGTACCGTGATATGTGATGGTTCCTCATTATCAGCTTCTTTTTATCGGACCTACGTATTTAATCTCATCATTTACAGAAGAAATAACTAACAGCTTCTTGCGGGTTTCGCCGTGTGTCAAAACTTTCGCTCGACGTTTCGCTGTTCATACTGACAGCTTCTTCAGGATAACTGAACTGTTCAGTCACTGTATCAGTTCAGTTATCCTGAAGAAGCTGTCAGTATGAACAGCGAAACGTCGAGCGAAAGTTTTGACACACGGCGAAACCCGCAAGAAGCTGTTAGTTATAGTTACACCGGCCGTGAAAGCCTACGCAGTGTTACAGAAGAAATAGTATGATTATTTCCTGTACTGCAATTCTTTATTCATTTCCAAATCATGATTTTTATTATTTAAGGATGTAGTTAAAAGCAAAAGTACAAAGTTTACAAGTGGAAGGCCGGAAAACATTTTTTTTTAAATAATAAAACCATTTTCCAATAATTGGAATATTGAAAATAAACTGCTAGATCATTTAGCAGTTTAGCACAGCGATTGCACTAGCCACATTTAATTTTTAAAAGAGCTCTTAAAAAAGCGATTGTCATAAATATTTGAGTCATCAAATACAAAATAAACTCAAAAAGAATCAAAATGCCGATTATATGCATTGTGCAGCTCATAATTTCAATGTGGCTCTAATATGTTAAAAATATGTATAAATTGCAAAACTATATTATTGCGACTTTGTCCAAAAAGTCTATACTTTTTTTGGACACAGCATTAAGAGATATGGAGCATTAGTGAACCAGTTGTTTCAGATGAAAATGGAAAAGTACGAGTGATAGACATTGATGAACTAATTACTACTAAGAAAAACCTCTGGTTACAGGTATACTGTTACGAGGTTTTCCTTTTTTCTGTTTTTATTTCATTTGTGATTTGTTTAGTTTGTCCATAAATTGTTTTATTATTGTTTAGTGTGTACGTCTTTTTACATTAATTACATGTAAATCACTTGTTACAGAATAGAGGCAAATTGAAAAAGATGCCTAAAGCATCGAAACGTTTTTGTATCTAAAGGAAAATAGATTAGTAAATAAATGCCGCTACCCAAGAAATTTCTCTTGTTTTTTTAATAAAATAAAGAATATATAGAAATATAAATACAGATTTATCCGAAATGCTATTTTGTGCATTTTATTAAATATTTCCTTATATGTTTATTTGTTCGTTTATGTATAATTTAAAAAGATGTGCGCAGTTTATACCCTTTTTTGATTTTGTCCAAAAAGGGAAATGCAATGTACTATTGCTATTAAAATATTTAAACAGTACGTTTGGCATTCGAATAACCACTCAAGTGGCAGCTTGAGAATAAATATAGTATGAATGGTCATTCGAATGCGACTTGCCCAGTACTAAATAAATATCGACATCAATAAATGTTTAGACTTCCGTTGGTTCTATTGTTTGTAGAAAAAAAAATGTTTCCTTTTATTTTTATACTATCCTATCGAATACATTTTTAATTTTCGATATATTCTATAAGACAATTTAAGAACTGGATTAACAAACGAAAATTTAGAGAATATAATGATTGTGGTTAGGAATTCTATTTATTAACTTTGCTAAGTTTCTAGTAACAGTTTTTAACAAAGTACTAGCCTGCAGTGAATCCTTTAGATATGGATGGGATTAATTATCTAAACAAAACATCACTACACATCAAATTGATTAGCAAAAGCAATTCGTAACATTCAAGTTAATTTTCTTCAATTGGTGTATCGCTCATATTTTTTGGTCTAAGTCAAGCAAAAGTTCATTTAAACGCTTCATTATTATTTTATACGTAGTTTGTTCTAATTGCAAATCAAGCATTATTTTTAGAAAATTGTCTAAGTAGACAGACTTTTCTAAGATTATTATTAGGTATACTATTTCCAAAAAAGTATTATATTCTTAAATGTTTTTAAGTTGTTTTAGAGATTAAGTTACATTAGGCTCCCTAGTGAACTCTGTGTCATTATTATTGATAGGACAGATACAGCAGTAGCTACATTCCGATTCAACTAAGTTTTATAGGTACTAGTAGGTATGTACGCTGCCCGACAAAATTAATATTGTAGTCTATAGCGCATGCGACTATCAAAACTACTCATCATTTCAACAGCCGCGCGTTCGGCTGCCATCGATCTATGCAGGTAGGGATTTATTGGGGTATCTACGTGTAGAAAACATGGTAATTATAAAAGTCAGATATGAAAATACGAAAATTCGGTGTAGACGACGAAATCAGTTTTCTGTATATGAATATACAGACGTGGACATAGAATACACAACATAAAATATGCCGAATGCCGCTATTCCTGCTTTACGCATAAAAACTAGTCAAATCGTTGCATCGCAGGTGTATTAGACAGCCGCAAACATATAGGAAGCATCCATTGGCAACTATGCCTCTGGTGCCTAGTGCTCACGCACCTGTATAAAATATATGCGTAATAATCATCACATTTATATTAACGTTTATGTGTGTAATTATTCTAATTATTAGCAGTCGTAAATTCAATTATATATATCGAGCACTAATGCTCCATAAAATACTGCAATGCAATTAAAAATTTAACTGTGAGTGATGTTCCATTTCATGGGAGGTTAGGTGTCTAAGCACGCATGAAACCAAGCAGGATTGTGATGGTCAGTATACATAGGAAGTTGTGAATACATTTTCCGTGCAAGACAGGTACCAACTGAAGCGTAATTTCCAGCATAAAGGAACTACTGTTTGATGAGCAAAAAACGTGTTTAGACCTAACTTAGTGTATTCAATTTATTAGAATGCATAAAGCACCTGGATGAAATATATAATCAATGTTCTAACGCAGTAAATTGAAAGCTATTTTAGTGTTGTAAGTGCAGGTAGTGGCAAAAAAGTTTTTTTTTTACTGAAAGCAATGTAGTTTATCCCAAAACTAGTTGTTTTTAATAAAGTAAAATATATATTTGTCTTTCAAACAAAACAAAAAATTCCTTATAGGAAAATACATTCACACATTTCTTCTTTTTGCCAAATTTACTGTTCGATTTTATCGAAATTTCTACAATTATCTTAGTTAATTCTAAGTTAATTCTAGCATTTTTTCAAATCTTTTCCGATGTTCCCTGGCGTCCATCTGTTATGGTGTTGAAATGAATGCATGTAACGGTTTTAATGTCAGAAAGTGTCAAGTTCTAATTAAAAAGTGAAATCCCCCTAATGCCTAAACTAACGAAGATGAAAGAGTCAAGCTTCAGTGATTTGGTGTAACAATTAAATTGAGAAAGTCAGATAAAATGGGCCAAATTGCCAGAATGCAACAAACAGATAAAGTTTACAGTCACATTTTTAGAATAATGTTTTTCATATATTTAAACACTTTTTCTACTACATAGATAAAATATGTATTTTATTATGCTGTGTAACTTAATTATTGTTTGCCTCTTTGTTTAATTTCGGATGATTTCTTTACTTTGTGGTACTAAATTTATTGCATTTATTTTGGCAAATTATTTCGCGCTACCCTTTATCCTTATTTTAAAATATAATTTATTCTGAAAAAGTTAGTAGCAATACCATATTTGGTTAAATGTAATAGCTTATGAACGTAATACTTTACCTAATTCGTAACACCAATCGCAAACAACCAACAAAACTGCATACATTTTAAAAATACGCAATGTATTCTTAAACTGTTGTGTGTAATCTTTATTTTGTTGTAATCGTTTTCTATGCATATTAAACAAAATTGACTATGTCTTATTTATTACACCAAATATAAGTAACTTAATAAATTAACTTAATTAACTACATAATAAAAATAAAAAAAATATACTTAGCAAATAGCAAATCAGCATTATATTAGTCTTCGAGAAAAAGGGAAAACCAAAGAAGTGGAAACGTTAGATGCAAGATAAAATTATAATAATATATTCAGAAATAAAAACATAATCACGAGCCTTAAGAATTTTATTTTCAAGTTTACATTCTATTACACATCCAACAATTTTACTTTTATTAGCAGCGATAACTAGAAAAATGTTTAGAATTAGATATTATATCTAAAGCTGAAATGTTGTATTTGCTATCCACAATATTTCAACGTCTCAATAGTGATTCAGTGACTCTAAATTTCTTTTCTTTACAACGTTTTTAATGATCTACATCAAACAATTTGTTGGGTAAATCAAGACCATGTATTATGGTTATTTTTAATGTCATTTTGATGCAAATTAAATATGCGGAACGTACTCAATTAACATCGGTGCCCAGCTATTGCATGTAGATAAGTGCTTTCGACCTAAGTCGCCCACATTTAACTCTTGCAATCGGTAATGCCATCTGTATATCGCGTGCGATCCGGCAGTTTTTCAAGAGGTTATTTTTCAGTGTTCCGAACAGCAGAAGTGACACGAGATTCTTGTTGTTTCAGGTCGACGCAGTAGCGGTAAAATGCACGGCAGCAGCGGTGATCGCAGGGCCCTCGAGAGAGAGGCCCTGCGGAATGTCATCGCCCAGTGGAACGCGAATCGTCTGGATATTTTCGAACTGTCAGAGCCCAATGAGGTATGTGAACTAGTTTTTTTTTGTTTTTTCATTCGTTGATCTCCGTTACAATAGCGCGGTTACAATTAAGACATATATATAATACGGAAAAATGTGATGAACGTGTAAGCGTGGAATAACAATTAATTAAAATAAATCCTTTCGAAGGTAATGTTTAAAAAAAAAATTGAAGTGTTTAAACTAAATGTGGCAATGATGGAAAGTGAAATAGTTTTACTAGTATGATTGTATTATACCACTTTTGTAGGTAACATACAGGCTAAATCAAATTCGATGTATAATAATTGATAGGCAATTCAGTGTTACCTTTTCAAAATAAACACGTTATGTAATTATTGTTTTGTGTACATATGTACCTGTTTGTAAATCCTGTATATATTGAGGTATAATTAATTTGCATTGTAGCCGTGGTGATTAGGTATTTATTTTTATCGTACGATAAGTATATGATTTTAATTTAGTGTCCTTGGTATCGATGCTTATTCATGGATGAAGACTCAAGCTCGTACTAAAATAAATGACTAGGGGTCCATGGAGACGAGGTGGTTGTTGAATAAAATCTTCCTTAAAAAAGAGTTTTCCATTTTTGTCAATTCAAATTAGTTAAATCATATTTTCGTATCCTCTTGGAAATTGAAGAGGAACTTCAATGTGAGTCATTGTATTTACCACTGGGCTCAAAGTATGTAGAAGAAACGTCAAGATTTTTCATTATTAGAAGAAATTTGCTGAATTAACCTACGTTTGATAGGATCTTTGTTAGGAAAAAGTACTCTATTTGGAAAAAAAGTGTAGAAAAAGTATTTCCCAATTGCTATATTTTATTTTATTTACTGCATTTGATAATGAAGCTTTTTCTGCACTACCGGTCTCGGCTTATCCGCCTTCTTCAGGTGCATCAAATTGTTTTTTAATTAAAAAAAAATGCAAAAGTCAACAATTTAAAAATTTTGAAAGCTGATGGAACCATCGAATACATTAGAATGAAACGTTGGTGTAGTGCCGTGGTCGTAACCTCTCCGGACACTAAACACCATTCAACGCTGGGTTACACTGCAATTGGGAAGTACTTTTTCTACACCTTTTTTTTCAAACTAACTAACCCAATTATGGATATAAAATTACCATTGAATACTCTATTTTTTGGATTTGATTCCAGGTTGCAAAATGTAACCCTCTGTGTTGTTTTTCATTCTATGAAGTGTGAAACAGAAAACTGTTTACCAGCTAAACTTTAGCCCAAGATTTTGTAACAAATTGGTAGGGGCAATTTTCAGTTTGTTTTTAGCCATATAGTATTTTATGGGTCTTATTTTTTGACTGTTTAGATAGATTACTAAGAAAGTATTAACAAAACCGGAACTAGAAACAATTATTTAGTATCGAGCCCAACAATTTGTATAACGAATCGTTCAAAAAATATTAAAATTTGTTAGTTTTTTAACAGCCAGCGATTAGTTTATATAACTGACAGTGAGTAAAATGTATAAAGATATAGAAAGTGTTCTATGGCTTTAATTGATGTCATCCTTTAAACAGAGTAGTGCATTTTCGTCGTTTAATGAATTTCTTTTATTATTTTTTGCTAATTTCTACACCGGTACCCTTTTTTTAATCATTTGAGATACTTGTTTACAATTTGATCCAATTTTTAGGTATGCACTTATTTCAATAAAATTAAATATTTTATTAGGTATTGTATTAAGATGGTCTGCTACCGTGAATGAGATCACAGTCATAGGTATTAAGTACTGTAGCAATTATCACTAAATCTTATGCAACATGTTCGAAAGTCATGTCCCATATGAATACCTAAACCATTTTCGTTAGATAGTATTAAAGAAAAAAAAAAAAGAATGTTCAAATATTTGTTCATTCTGGTGGGAGAGGATAATTTTACAGGCAAACCCGATTTTGCTATTTTTGTATTACCATTTCCTCTCGCACATTTTATGTTTGTTTGCTTTTCGATGTCAAAGACTGCTGCTTCGCATTCTTCCTTTAATTGAATTTTAACACATTTGATTTTAACCCACGCACATGTATTTAACTACACTTTCTCTATGTTTCCTATAAACAGTTCGTTTCATGAAATTGTTTGAAAATGTTTATAAAACTTACGTGTGATTTTTTTTTGTTTCCGATATTTTTGTAAATACTAACAGATAAGCAAGGAACATTAAAACGTCAACTTTGTTTGATTTTATTCCGTCTGAAAATAATTCACCATGCAAATTATAATTTACAAATTATATATTTTTGCGAGTGAAAAAAAGAACAATCTCTCAAGTATACGTACTACACCAGAAAAGAAACCAAATTTTGCACTTGCCTCACAAGTGTCAACTTTATGAGTGTAACAGTAATACCATAGTTATGCTATTGCATCGTTCAAGTAGAGGGCTATTTACTTTGTTACCTTTATTATCAGTTGTCACAAGTATCAAACCGTATCGTTTTCGTATACTCTTTTATTATTTCTCGCCTTTTTTGCTCTCTTATCATTGTTATTACATATGTATAAAGTAAAGAAGTTGAATTTCAAAGCGTAAGAGCCAGCATTTACTACTACATGTCTTGACAGATACAAACCATTAAAATAGATGCTGCCAGGCATGAAGCAGAACCAATTGGTGTTACAATATATTTATTTTCAACGTAACTTTTTATACAATGTAATCTGACTCAAAAGTATCAGGTATCCGATCAAATTGAGATCCGAACCCACTATTTGGTTATTCGGAAAACTCTCCATGTTTAAGACCTAATATGATGATCCTGCTGGACTTACATCGCGGTCGTCAGACTCATGATATCTGATATGGTGAGCAAAGGTGCAATAAACAACTATAACTAAATTCAGCAAAAAACAGAGGCGCGCATGTTTAGGAATAACAGGGGCAATGAAGATTACTACTATAGCAGCAATGCAATGTCTCTCAGACCTCCCTCCTCCCCATTTCATGATATTGGGGAAGGCAAGAATGGGGCACCATTCTAAATAAATGATAAACTGGATTAATCCAACTACAGAGACAGGTCCGGAGATTTGCTCTGGTTTATAGACGGATCAACAACCGAAACGGGACTAGAGCTGGAATCTACAGTGGAATGAGATATATAATAATGATCACCTTTCCACTATATTTAACATACCACGGTCTTTTAAGCAGAGGGATACGCAATACTGCATTGTGCAACTGAAATCAATCAGAGGGCTTATAAAAATAAGCGGATCTACATTGCAACAGACAACCAGACAGCTATGGTACTAGTGTACCCTAAGATACAATCAAATATTATACCAGTATACATATGGTTAAAGAAATGTTTCACTGGCGTACTATAGATGGCACCACAAGTATTCTCTTATGGAAATTTATTACCACTACAAATACACAACTATAGAAAATGTTGGTGGTGTCATCTATAGTGCGCCAGTGGAACATTTCTTTGACCATATGTACACTGGTATAATAGTTGATAAAATCAGAACTGGTTTGGGAATGTATTCGAGATCTGAATAGCTTGAGAGATCGAAATAAAATCACTTGGCTGCGGGTACTCGAATATTCAGTAATTGAAGGAAATAATAAAGCCGATGGGTTAATAAGAAAGGGATCATCCGCTTCGTATATAAGTCAGAACCCGTTCTAGGCGTGTCTAAAAACAAAGCACGAGAGCAAATGAGGAGTTGGGTCAAAGAGAAATACAAAGAACATTGGAATAATACAACCAGTAAATTCATGGAAATACTTTTATCGAGAAACCATAAAAAGAAAGGCTGGAGATAGCAACGACAGACTGTGCAATGGGATGACAGAGAACACTTACCACATACTATGTGAATGCGAGTCTCTGGATGCAAAAAAAAAACCGGTTATTCTTGGCAAGCCAAAAGTCAATCCAGGCCAAAT
The DNA here is from genome assembly GCA_004143645.1 of Protaetia brevitarsis. Classification (NCBI taxonomy): domain Eukaryota; kingdom Metazoa; phylum Arthropoda; class Insecta; order Coleoptera; family Scarabaeidae; genus Protaetia; species Protaetia brevitarsis. The sequence continues at coordinate 1,127,801 of RXPK01000013.1, read as the reverse complement.
GGCTCCCACAACAACAAAAAATCGGATCAAATTGAATCGAGATCCGAATGCATTCCGGTTATCCGGTCCTCGGATCTGAATCCACTAGCCGCTCTTCGGATCTGCTCTTTGTCTCTACTTCCAGGTTCACGATCTAGTATTTGGAGTTAATTGGAACAACACACAATTATCGGGCAACTGAATGGTAGAATACGTTATTCGTTAGTGCTGTCGATATGCGCTAATATTTAGATATTTTTTGTAAACGATTTGCGTTTCAATATTCTGCTTTGTGTATACAACTAATGAACATTTATTAGTAGCAGTAAACCAAGACATAGAAACACACACCAACAGCAAGTAAGGGTATGCGGCAATAGATTTAAAAAAGAATTGCTTACATTTAGTGAACACTGCTGAAATCGCTGAAATGCTGAGAAATTTTATCTGTACATAAGTACCTGAAACATCATATTTGGTAAATATTAGTGCTATAGATATCTGGTAACTTTGAGATCCACTATTCGCATATCCTGATAGTAAATTATCCAGATATAAAATTATCTGGATTTGGATAACAGCTTTGGTTAAAACACAAAGTAGACAACGTGAAACTACACTCTATGTATGGAGGATGATAGTACGCTGCCATCTAAAAGATCTATTGTGTCCCCTATTTTTGTTGTTCTACGACTGGCCGTCCAATCCTAATCCTTTTGAAAAGTGCAGAATATGAGAAGGTCCCAAGTTAGGTAAATCTCCCTTTTCGTTTTCACATCAGCTGCAACGCCCATGAGTTGCACAGGGGTTTTCCAACCTACTCCACACAAAATCTACATTCAGGTTCCCTTGCTAATTTAGGCTTACTCAGATACCCTTTCAGTTTACAGTGGCTTGAAAGTACTCCTGCTAAAATGCGAAAATAGATCTTGCTCAGGGTTGATGTATTCTGTAAATGTTTCCTGATTAGAGGCTACACACTCCTTATAGATTCTCCCAATAGTTGAATATTCTTAGTTCCATTTCAATGTTCAGTTTTTCAATATTGTAGTGTTGCTTATCCCGTAAAACGGTTCAGACCCTAAGAATGGTGTTCCAGCCCCGTTATATGCAAGATTTCGGTTCTTTCCACTCTTGTGTGACCCGGAACCCATACTAGTAGTAGAGTTACTACGGCTACGGCACTACGTTACATAGGTACAAGATATTAAACTTTCCAAACATATTAAGATATTATTTAATTTTAAAAACATATACAGTACTAAAAATGTTAATCATAATATAAATATGTAGGTACATCAAATAAATTCGTGAGTGTATGCTCCTTTGTAGGTTACTATCATACCCATTCCGCTTTCTATAACGTAACGCCTTAAGGTATGTGTTAATATTTTAGCAAAACACATATTACCTACCCCACCATACCGTATAATTTAGAACAAACATGTTTCTTATTTCAAGTTGTTTTTTCTACTTTCGGTCTAATGACGAATATACGTCTCATCTGGTTTTGAAGTTAGTTTCTACTTTTCTGCTCTAATTTCCGTCCGGATTGAAAACTAGAAGCATCACTAACACCGAAGAATGATATTTGCTAATGGTATTGCATCACGCGTGCCTGACCGAGTGTAGACTACGCCAGAAACCAAATTACGGCACAGATACATCACGAAGTATACTTGCTGTACTTTCTAACTGTAATCCGTCCGATAAATTCGTGAATCAGTAGTACATATGTTATGATGTGATTTTATATGTCAAAACGAGAGATTTTTATCGGATTACTTATTATTGCCCAGATAGTTATAGTTATATGTATGTATGTTGTGTACATATGTCTAATATGTATTTACAAGTACTTGTAGTTAAATATACATGAGAAGTATTTTCATGTTATCTGATTAATTCTAAAAATCCTGAATGCCTTACTTCAATGTCAAAATAATAATGAATGAATTGGCGCATGTATAAATACAATCTTTTTAAGTTTAAAGAGCTTCGTGTCAACAGAACTATTTGTTATCACTTATTTGCTTTCAATTTGGGCAAATTAAGCAGTTATGTAAGCGCTAGATAATTCATTCGATGTCTAGAATCAGACTAAAAATAGCATAACTTATGTAACTTTTAAATAGGACAAAATGCAAAAGACTGTTTTCTTTAAAAATACAGGGTGTATCAAATAAAAAAGTAAATTTTGCTTGGGTGTTAACTACACGACATATAAAGCACAAACCCACCGAAACGGGATTTCATCATTAAAAAATAAAAAAGCAGTAAAATTTAGAGCCAAAAATTCTTTAGTCCGGGCCTGATGTAAGGAAACATCATGTTAAGCACCCGCTAAACGTGGTATTATGTATAAATACATTGCACTCATTTAGTATTATTCTTAATGGTATGCCGTAAGTTCATTTAACGTCATTCTGAATAAATAAAGGCCCTTGTAAAAATAGCAAAACTGAGGCATTTTAAACTTCTTCTTTTTATAAAATAAACATTCGTTATTTGTTAAGAGCATTCTACATAAGTCTACAAAGTATTATTTTTAATATCCTGATAAGACGTTCTAGTTTCACCGGATATGCGTCTTCAGTAGTTACAAAAAAAGTAAATATTTTTCTTTCGCTTTGTCGAATCGAGAGTTAGTTGTTAATAAACGGTCCCTCATGATTCTGAGTTATTTCTTTTGGATTTATTTAATCAAATAACGCAAAATAAATTGAATCGAATTACACAGAAATAAATGTAGACACAGAGAATTTGCAAACACGCCTTTTTGCTATGATGGTGCGCGAAAATGAATCCATTGTGTCATTTGTATTTCCTCCCGTCTCTCCGTAAATTAACACGATATCTGTCAATTCCTGCGTTGTGTAGCGCTGCATTTTTATGCACATGCACTCCAAGCGGCGATCCACACAAAACTAACAGCGGTAATGGCTGAATGATATTGGTGCGGCTCCAGCCCACGGCATTTACAAATTATTTTTTTTTCTCGTTAATGCTTACAGATAGACCCCCTGTGCATTAATACTTTTTGATCGTAAATGATTACAGCTGCTACATATTATTATATTTACCTCTATATCGGATACACCCTGTATAGTTTGATAAGGGAATACGACTGGATCCAACCAGTCTTATTCCCTCAGACGTAGTAATCCGCCAATCTAAGTTTGTTTAAATAATATCAATAGCCAAGGTATTTGCCAGCGAGTATAGTTACTGATGATAAGAAGCATTATCTACTATAAACAATTATCAAAATAAGCATTTAAAACAAATTCTGTTGAAGTTGTTTACGGTCTAAATTTCATCTGCGTGGAGATTGGTTGGAGATGATTTACTTTATTGCTAATATTTTTGGTTTAATGTTCATTTAATTTATGCTTTTGTCAGTAGAAACTGTTGCTAAGGCAGTTGAGTGTTGCCTTACTTGATAATGGACGCAGTCAGCGTTGCGTCTTTAGGCTCGATTCACACTGTGATGCCGTTCACGATTCAATCTCGCTCCGGTCTCGGTCCGTTCCCGGTCCGGCCAAATATTCTCAAACAAGAAAGAATCAGCGAATTCTCACTATCGCATCGCTCTAGTTCCGATCCTATATCACGCCGGTATCGGTTCATCGAAAAGAATATTTGGCTGAAGCGAGATCGGACCTGTTATGACTTGTACCGACAGTGTGAATACGCTTTTATTTCAACTCCAATCTTTCATCGTGCAGCGAGATGTTACGTTTTTCTTCTAATTATGGCTAGTACTATAATAATCGTGAAATTCTGAAAATGGTTAGTATTTATGCGTGTAATTTATAACATTTGACTATAAATAATAAATAATTACACTATAATTATTCTTGTCAACTTTTCTATAAGCATTTTTTTTTTTTTTGAGAAAAAAGGTATGGTAAAATTGGTGAAAATTTTAAAAGAACAGTTGACTGTTTTGCACTTTTAAAAAATATTTTCATCCAAAATAATAGCTATTATCACTAATTCTTCAACTGAAAAATTAAATGCCATTCTTTGGCGAGTTAAATTTTTCTGATTATTTTAAAAAACGTCCTATGTCAACTATGGATCGAAACTGATTGTGAAACTAGTAGTGTAGACACAGCGAGATTTGATTCGAGCGAGATTGAACCGTGAACGGCATCACAGTGTGAATCGAGTCTTAAACGGTTAGGTATTCATCGTTTAACGTTAAGGATGTTAAGTAATAATAGTATAGTTACTTCAATAGCTTTTATACCACGTGTCTCTATTATTTCAACTTTCATTTCCCTGAAAAATTGATAAAAAAATTGACCGTCATCAAAAAGTAAAACCGTCTAGTAATAAAATAAAAGATCTATACTATTTGAAGCTACGCTTCCCCTGCCTTTGGATCTTTGGACGATGGCTTGTAGAGCTCATATTAAATGAATACAAAATAATAAGCGTCGTCGCTACTACGCTGATAAAATACTGAATTCGAGCAGTAGTAAGCCAGGAAGCATGGCATGTTATGGCGGGATTAACAAATAAGAATACAGCTAAAAGCAATATTTCCTTGCGTTTGAATGATATGATGGTGAAGTGCCCTACTGCCATCGCAGAGCAATTTAATCAGTGTTGTGTAAACGAACCCAGCAATATAGTGTGCAACATAACATCTAGTCAGATCACTCTTGATTTATTTTATCGTCTGAATAATACTCATAGCGCCGATCCGGACAATATTAACAATATTATCTAGGATTTGCTATGTTGTGCGGTCCTTTTATTGGCTCAACCCGTAACACAGCACATTAACTTGTCTTTTGGCTGTGGAGTTTTTCTTAAAATCTTGAAAACATCACTGATCAATCTAATTCATAAAAGAAATGGTAGATACAATATTGCAAATTGCCGTCAATTGTTCAAGTTCTAGTTTTTCAAAAGTTTTTGTATACGCAATTCTTGGCAGGTTGCTTAGGCAGGTCATTTAAGTTGTGTATGAATATCAACATGGCTTTACGCATCATTACTGCTGTTCATTCATTCAATAAAAGATTATATCATTCTATTTAAAATAAGAAAGTTGACGCCCGTTTCTGGTCAACCGAAAGTGATTTTAGTTGAATTGTTTATAGTTGCTTCTTCTTCAAAATTTCTTACGCAATTTCAAGAAATTACTACTCCTAACTAGCAAGTAAAGATTGAAAAACAACACCATCGGGTACACCTGTGAACTTAACAGGAAACGAAATCTGATACCCGGCACAATATACTTTCCACTATACAAGTGTCGAATTGTCTGATCCCTAACACGCTTTTCCCATTATACGACCATAACCCGCATAGTTCGGAATGCACTGGTGTGGGTAATCTGCTATTTAAGAGTACACAAAAAAGAGGTACGGTGATGTGATGATAGGCAGTTGCACTTGTTGCGTCTTTTTTTGCCGTGATGACGAACTAAAGTTGCTGTCATTTGAGGTCAGGGTTGGACCGTTTTAAGGCCGGGAATCACGCTTCGGTAATCGTACATGCGACGATGCGACCCTAGGAAGTGAACTGGACTATTGTCTCGAGGCAACGGTTTGCGCTCTAGATATTCTCCTTAACGACGGCTAGTTTAATTTAATTTACAGAATAAGCACTAATTATCTCAGTTTCTATTCATACTTTTTCAACGTATCTGTGGTATGGTAGCGATGACAAAAAAGCAACAATTTTTGAAGTATGAATTAAAATTTAAATCTTAACATGATTGCTTTCATCTTAGGAAACTTATTTTTATGCTGTTTTATTTTGTAATTAGCGCTTTTAATGCTTCGTTTTTTATAATAAACGAAAATAAAGTTGATGATATAGGAATTATGTAGTGATTAGCAACTTCTATAAATTATACAGTGATCGACGTAGTGTTAGCATATGGAAATCTTTTTTTTTTAAATTGCTAAAATATAATTCTTTTTGTGGGGGATAGGTTCAGCATGACCAATAACCTAAAAATTTATTTTGAGCCATGCATGTCACGTGAGTATTAGTTTGGCGACAAACTGAAAACGTACTACATAAATCGATAATAAGCGAGGTTAGATGACATGATGTCCAAAAAGTAATTTGGAACGTTTCTTTGAATTTAATTTTGAGACCATGTGCGAAATTTTGTAAAAGGATTTAAAAAAAAATGAAAATCACAATTTTCCAAATATTTTTTATTACCTCACAGAGTTAGAGATAGGTTGTCATTGACACTTGCACGACACTATATCTAACAAGGGAACCTCGCGAACCGTAAATCGCAGATTTTGATAAAACTTTGTCAGTTTGTAGACTCTATGAAGTGTTACTCAAGGACGCTTTCCGTTGCTGCGGAACTTCAACTTTAGAGGGTGCAATTTACCCTTGCCATTTGGCCCAAATTTGTTTTTTTCTGAATAACTTTTAAACGGTAAAAAAAGTTTCAATGGCGGACTTGTACCGTTTAGTCAGCCCTTTCGATTGGTATAAATATTTATGTACAGGGTGTTCCAATAAACGTGAAATGACGTACACTGTTGAAAATATTACGGTGTTGGCGTTAATTTTGCGCTAGTCAAATATTTTAGTGTTGATTTTTCCAAACTTTGCCAGACGAGTTGACTACGCGTATTTAATAGAACAGAAATTACTAGAATTTCGTGTGAATTCTTTGTTCAGATATGAGGATTGTCTATTTTTCTAGACATTCAGAAGCGTCAACCAATCAGAATTTTTCCCTCGGATAGAAATATAGAAACCCCACCTATTCTAATACAGTATTGCATTATACGCACCACCTGCATTGCACGTGTATCTGTTTTCGTGTTTGATTCTCCGTATTAACATATCCAAACAATCCACCAAATGTGACTGACTTGCAAAGTGTAACCTCGTGTTATTAAACGTTAATTCCAGTGGGCATAAAAAATTTCAAAATCTTAAGATGTATTGGGAACATCTATTTACGCAATTAGTTTAGACATGAATCAAATAGCATAAACATTCACTTAATTTTATAATGGTTCTCAAAAAATCATTTTAAAATTGGTACGTTTAGTTGAAACCAAAACTTGTGAATGAGTGGTTTTGCATATTTATAATTGAGAAAACGTCTTAAAGAGAGAATATTATAGCACTAAGAAATAGGAGTTGCATATTAAAAAGACGTTATGTTTAGAAAATGGTGTTAAAACACCCAATAGATCGCATTCATTTATTTAAACAGCTAGTAAATTTGTCTAGTCTAGATCAAATAAAATGTGACTAGAAGTATTTTATAATTCCACGTGTCAGTTGGACAAAATAACCCCTTAGCAATAGACAATACTTGACTATCTTTGCTCGTCAAATTTAAACTTCCATAGTTCTCGACAAAATAACACGAAAAGAGTGTGGACCTCTCCTGACTATTAAATTAGTCAAAACAGTGTTAAAATTTTCAACAGTGTATGTTGTGCTTATTTTGTCTAATTTCAGAAATCGGTTATAATGGCCTTTTTTGTGATCAAATAGTCTATATAAAGGTAATTTAAGAAGTTATACAGAGTGTCCACAACAATATAAATTTTAGCATATTTCCTTATTCTAAGGAGATACTTTGTATACTGTTATGTGGCTGCATTGTATGTCGAAAATCAGTATAAACATTTTTTTTAACGCGTTAGAAAACATAAAAACAAAATAAGAATTAAAAATGCAAGTACTTTAGAAATTAGTGACAATTTTTTATCCAAGTTACACGAAAGGTTTACAAAAAATTGTCTCTAAATTCAATCTTGACATAGTTACTACTTCAAATAATAGTCTTAAAAATATTTTAGGTGACCCTAAAGATCAAGTAGATAATTTGGACAAATCAGGTATTTATAAAATATCTTGTAAAGATTGTGATCATGTATATATTGGGGAAACTAAAAGATCAATTAAAACGCGTTACAAGGAGCATTTGGCTCATCTTAAATTTAGAAGGTTTGGCAAATCTAGTACAGCCCTACATATGCTTGAAGAAAACCATAAAGTTGACAATATAAAGTTAGTTAAAAACGTAAACAGCTATGTGCAATTAAATTGTTATGAGGGTATGGAAATATATAAAAAACAAACATATTTAATGAATTCAGATTTAGGACCATTAAATTCTTGTCTTTACGGTTTATTAAGTAGTAGATTAGACGGAGTTACGATTAGTAACTAGTTAAGCATGACGGTAGTCAGGCATGACCGTGATCATTGCACCATGACTTTTTTTAGGTATAAATTAGGGTAGTGTTAGTGTAGTTATTTAGTTCAGTGTTTCTGCTGATGATGATAGCTTTGCTATCGAAACGCACGTCCAGTTTAGTGCAGTTTGTGGTGAGGGGTTTAGGGGAAGTTTACAGTATTACCAGTACCACAGTATTTTTGTTATAATTCTACATCAGATTCTGGGCCTATATAAGCCGATCACCGCTAGAAAAATAGCGGAAGATATCTCGAAAATTAACGAGTTTATCCCTGATGTATGCTATATTTTATTCGTTCGAATTTATTGATATATTTAAAAATTCAATAATAATGGAGATATCGTATTTAAGAAAACGAAAGTAAAAGCTGTACCGACGTTACGAAACACCATGTGCAAATGCTGATAATTTTCCATTATATAAAAATTATAATCTTACAACAACTTATAATTTCTTTTTACTATTTGTTATCCGTTTAGGAGTTATAGAATTCTGTCCCAGTAAAACATCCTGTCTAAATATGCATGTTATGTGTTTTAAGTACACTTCTCTAGTGTTGCACTTAATTTAAAATTGAAAAACAAATATCAACAAACTTTTATTTTGCAAAACGTAGGGTCAGTAACTTCTACCTCAACATGACATAACGCAACCCTCTTTACATATACTAAATTTCCGGAACGTTTTGTAAAGGCGTATTTTGAAATGAACATGGCCGATTATTTTCAAAACAAAACTCTTGATCGAAATAAAAAAACAGATGTTTTCCTTTCTGTTTATTCTGTGATATCACTGCAGTTTATATAATGCTGATATACCGTACGAGCCATCTATATACAAACTAGTTATATACACTACCGTCCACGCAAGTTTGGCCAAGTAAGTAATGTTTAGGAAATCAAAAAATAAAAGGCAATTAATCCTAAAAAATAAAGTATTTTTGTAACTCTATAGGATAAAACTATTACAATTAACGTAAAATAAAAAACAGTATTATTTCTTAAAGATGTTTCTCATCAAAATATCCACGCTTGACATTGATCACTGCTTTCATTTACAACTCGCGGCATCCTTGCGATTAATTTTCTTAGGGTATCGGTTGGAATATTGGTCCATTCTTGTTGCAGAATGGAGTTCCGGAGTTTTTCTTTTAAAGTAGGTTCAACAAATCGCAGTCTTCTGTCAAGTTTATCACACAGCGGCTCAATAGAATTGAGGTCGGGACACTGCGGTGGTTATACCATTATTTGTAAGCTATTTGCGTCATTTTGTTTATTTAAATACTGCTTGCATATTCGGGCTGTGTTTCGGATCGTTGTCATGCATAAAAATTAAATTCTTGCCAGTTAGTGACAGCCCAGAAGGAATAGCATGAACTTCTGATATTTCGCGGTAGAGTGCTTTCCGCATTATTCGTTCAATTCGGTGCAACATTCTTGTTTCCGAGTACGAAGAAACAACTCCAAATTGCAATTGAGCCGCCACCGTTTTTATTTGTTGGTACAACGCATTCAGGAAGCAATCTGTCATTAGCAGACCGTCTCACAAACATTCTTCTACTTTTAGCAAACGCAATTTGAATATCGGTTCATCCATAACACATTCTGCCACTCTTCCGCCGTCCAGTACCGATGTTCTCTAGCCCGCAGCTTGTTCAATCGGTTCCACCGGCGCGGCGCTGGCGGCGTAGCAGTGGCTATCACTGGTTGGTAGGCGTTCGTGTAAATTGCCTTTTGCCAGCCTCCATTTGACCATGATATCGGATACTGACGTCCGTGATTGAATTCACTGGGTATTTCTGGTATAGTTTTTCTGCGATTACGTTTGTTTATCAGTTGTAGACGAAGATCATCTGCGGGGGTGGTAATTCGTGACGGACCTGAACGATATCTGTGAATCGTGTTTTTTACTGCTCATGCCAGTAGATTTAGTCTTTTCATCAATTTGTCTACTATCATAATACCAACCTATCGATTTACCACGGGGCATTTCGAGTACTTTTTCATTCACTTATTGCACGGCTTGTCACAGTTAAAAAAAAAACCTAACACCTCAATAAGGCATCCTAAATAACCAAATAGGATACGCTGAACTCCGTGAGAATTGGAGGAAGGAGGGAGAGAAAGGGCGGTTGCCATAATCATTTTCTGTTTAGTCCCATTGAAAAGACGTGTCCAGATTAAGATAATCCATTGTAAATGCGATTTTGTGTTCGGTTTCCTATAATATTTAATTAATTTTTCTATGCCTAATACTTTGTTTATTTAAGTTACAGGTGTGATTAGGACACATAATATTATCATAATTGAGTATATGTAAATTAAACTTATTATATTGAGATGTTTCTAGAACTTTCTCCTTTGGCCAAACTTCCATGGACAGTAGTGTATATCGTTATATGCGTGTAAAGCTCACGCTTCTGTTCGTAGTTCAGGCAGGTTCTGCTGTATACCTATATTTAGTCGCTGATATAACAACTGCCTGAAGTTGCCTTGGTTAGAACTGTATAGGGTTTTACCATACAATAACATGAAGCAAAGTAACCGATGTTACATAATTTCAGTTTATGTAGATACATATGTTCAAAGTATATGTAAAAGTTCCAATAAAAGTGCATGAACAAGATTACACTTAGAATGGTGTAAGATACAGAAGACATATAACGGCTTTCTTGAAAATAAGTAGTATTTTATGTGTTTAGGTATTAGGTTAACGGATGTTTTGAATTTAAAATTAGTTAAACGGAAAAAAAGAAGACATAAAATAGCCCAGTCGTTAAAATCGCTGCGGCATATAAGTATCGACAAGCCAATATTCCGTAATCTTGTTCGGAATGTTAAAATCTTCTGTCATATATACATAGACTAACATACAATTAACAATATTTACTTTTTATGTAAAAGATTTTTGTGGATAAAATTAAATTTTCTACAATTGTTCACAAGTTATCGTAAAAACCCATACTTATCATAATAGTGAGAAGTTTTAATATTATTTTTAATTACTGTTGGTTAATGTAGAAAGTAACGTTTTCGTTTACTTATATCTTTATATACATACACACATTTATGTAAACCATATAAATTTCTAGGTATAAAAAAAATTCACGCTATGAAACGGTGAAAGTACTGCATTATGTTTGTGAACAGCGCATTATTCCATTCCATTCACACACGAAAAAATCCACTTAATTAATTAAATTTACTTTACAATGGTGGTGGGAAGGCATACTCCAATTGACCTCTTCGCGAACAATGAATTGCACCAGTGACTACAGTTGTAGGAATTCCAAGCACGCAGGAATTCAGATACCGTCTTCTCTTCATTATTTGTTCGACAATAATAGCATCAGCTTGTGATTTATGTTTACCTGAAAATGTATACCTACTTGGGGACACTTCGTCTTCAATGGAACTGTATTGTGGTAGTGTTTGTATGTCAGTGTTTCTCTGAAGCTTTTTTTTTTTTTGTGATTTCTCTTATAAATATTTATTGAGGTAGTACGGTACTTTTTTAAGAGGATGCTTAACACAGTTATACCTATTTCATCATTAAATATTTATAATTGCGTTTGCGGTTCGGATTTGCAAAGGAAAAAGTTGCCCAAAAGAAAATTGACATAAGGGATTTTTTTTTGAAAATGACGAATGAAAATATTGTTTTGGGATTAAATACACATATAGAGATTTATATTAAATACCAATATAAACATACTGGCATTCAGTATAATATATTGTTATATATTGTTTTGGAGTGGAAAGATAGTATGCATACTAGACAATGAGAACGAATATATTTATGGAATTTAAGTAGGTACCTATTTTATCCGTACTTAACAAATTTTGTTTAAAGGTTAAGTACATTATGTATTAGAGGCATAATAAACAGATGTAAGAACATCTTTTTTCAAGTTTTATACTTAAATTGGAAACAGCAAAGTTTTAAGATTAAAAAAATAACAACTGGGATAAAATACTTAAAATTCTTGCCTTTAATTACTTACAGATTTAAAAACACATACAATCCTTTTCATAAGCTTAAGTACATTTTGTATGCATTGCACACATTATCAGTATATATGTATTGCGGTGTTTCATAAGCGGAAAGCTATCAACCATTTTAGATGTAATTATTAAGTTTGTTCGCGTCGCATGAACTATTTGCACTATTATGCACTTTTGCACACAAAAGTTCTAAAAAGTGCATAATAGTGCAAATAGTTCATGCGACGCGAACAAACTTTATTATTTTATGTACACACCTGTTTCCCAGTATAATTTGGGTTAATTTGCATTAGTAGTCATGGAAATTGAATATGTAATTTATCGTCTAGCAACTGTACGATATCCTGGTATCCGAGGTTTCGACTTTACTTGAATGGGGTGGTGACTCAATGTAATTCGTTGAAAATAAATGAGTAAAATCTTTGGATACTGGCGTGTGTGTAAGCGATATACGAGGTATTTGGTCAAAGCATTGTTTAACTTTTTGTATAAATGAGTATATAACATTTTTAATATTTTGAGGTTATTGTTAATTTTTGTAAGATGACAGTTGAGATTGAAATTTTAATATGTATAAGTTGGTAGATATGGTTTGTGGTTTTCTTTCTCTTATGATAGCGGGATATTTAAAAGTTATTTTGAGAATTAAAGAATCCAAATGTATATTGGATAATTGATAATATTTGTTTTGAACATTCCAAATAAGTATACTCACCTTGGGTAAGAGTTCTCATACTCTTTATATGTTTGTGATATAAACTTGTTAATAAATTATAATATTATGTGGTTAATAATTACACTGTTTTATTAATGAACGCACATTTGATACATTGAATTATTAAGAACTAAAGTGTAAATTCAATATTTAACAAAGTAAAGGCATAGTAATGTACAAGTCAGTGATTTAGCAGATTCCAGTTATGTAGTCACCGGTGCAACTACTATTGGTTAGTAAAAGGGGGATCACTAGTGCGCATGATCTGGAGTGGTAGTGAATTGGGTTTGCATTGTGTCTATCATTAAAGATATAGAGGAAGGTATCTGTAAAAAATGCAGATTTAATTAGAAAGTTCTTTATTGAACGCTTTTTAAAAAAAAAAACATTAACCAGGCAAATCTATTATAGAAATCACAATATAACTTTATTGGCGCACTAAACGTGGGGCGAGCTTATTTGGCAACTTTATTTAGTATATCTCGCTATTTATTATAAGTAATTTCACAGAAAGAATGAATATTAGAAGGCGGAGCAAATGTAAGTCAGCATTGAGAGTATCTGCAGTTAGGAGGGGTGATGCAGACGAAATATCAGAAAGAGAGCGAACTGATGAGGACATGACATTTAAAATTTGTTAAGATGTATATGCAAGATAGGATTGAGCAGCGACAGCAAACAGCTGAGTTAAGAGCAGAGGTAAGCAATATGCGAGCAGAAACGCAAGGATTGATCAGAAAGGAAATAGAAGAGCAAGGAAAGGAAATGGTTACAATAATAGAAGGTACTAATCAGAGAATTGATGTTATAGAAACAAAATTGGTTGATCGTACGGAAAAGATAGAAGAAGGATGTATGGATAAGTTACATGTGTTAGCAAGTAAACAGGTATGTAGTGAGCGTCAAGTAGAGGTGGCCGCTGAAGAGGTGAGCAAAATTAAAATGGTAAGGGCGAGCGGACATATATAGCGTTGCATACCATAGCTTCAGACAGTATACCGAAATTTTGGAATGATCAGAAATTAAATCCACTAAAGTACTTACAAAATATCAGTAAGTATATTGAGGTCTATATGAATAATGATGTAAGCCACATAAAAGTTATGGATATTGTAAAGAATACTTTAAAAGGAGAGGTGGAAATTTGGTATAGTGTAATAGAGGTCTTTTTCAAATGAATGCATTTTTAAAATGATACGTCAAACTGACACAATGACACCGACAAACTAAAAGCTGGTGATAGTCTAATTTTTATTGCTATAAAATACCACATCAAAATGGTCTAGTGATCAAGGAATGAAAATCGATTAATTCGAAGAAGAGCTATTGTTGAAGATAAAATTTGCCATACCAGGTTGTTTTTCTTGGCTTTTAAAAAAAATGCTCAAGGGGTATTTGTCCAACTTAAACATTTTATTTCACTGCATGTGCCTACTTATTTTAATTTATCACATTTTAAACGTTATTATTCCGAAAACCGCTCATTTTAGAGGTTATGATATACAAAAAGTGTTCAGAATTTACCGTACAATTCAAAAATTGCATAATATACAGGTTGTTCAATTAAAAAAAGACAATGATGGTTGCATATGTTCTTCTTTAGACATCATGTGTACAATTTTCTTATGTCAAAAAATCGCAACTAAAAATGGATGTGTCCAAGCGTTTTTCTGCAAATAATTACCTGAATTAAACCAATTTGTTCCTTTCATCACTAAATCAACTTACAACAGGTAAAACTTGAGCAAACATCACATTCACAAGCGAAAAACAGTGGTACAAATATCTACAAAAAATGGCGAGAAAAGAAACATCTATGGAACAGGTCTTACAAGATTTCCTAAAATGTTTTTTTTTTGGCCAAATCGTTAATAACGAAGTAATTTTTGCATCTTTTCATATAGATTCATAAATTCAAACATATCTAAATTCTTACCTACACTTCTGTTTAATAAGTAAACGTCGGACAAACCAAAAATATGTCCCGTTTTAACGAGGAACTGTGGATGTTTCTGTTTCCGCAGTTCCTCGTGGAGGAGAATTGAATTGGATTTGGAGGCCGGTTTCCAGCCAATGCTAAGCAAGCGCAGACCGAGTTACTCGCAACGCCAAATTATTTAAAACAATAAATTATTTAAAACCAAAAAAAAAAATAACATTACTTGAACACAAAACAAAAACAGGTAAATTGTTAATGAATTATTTTTAAATTTGTCTAATTATTATATATCTGGACTGATGATGATTATTGTATTTTTCGAAATGTTTCCGATGAAAACAATTCATATCGATCTTTTGGAAAATTATTGATATTTTACAAAAGATCGAATAATAAGAATTTTCTAAGCCTTCTAAGAAAAGCAACAACAAAATATTTATTAAAATTTCATGTCTAATATGTACAAATCATTTAAAAAACAGAAAATGAACTAACTGGACTACTTATTTATGTTTATTTGTTTTTTTTTTTTTTTATATAAACAGGAGTTTCTAACCTCCTGTAAAAATTAAAGAAAAACGACTAGAAAAACGAAAACATTAATTTATTTATATCGGGTATAAACAAAAATGGTGTTAATCTATTTAGAGAGTTCAATTAAGCAACAAGGAAGGTTTCCCAAACAAAATATAGCGCCGCAACATTTTTAATGCTCCTTTTTCCCCCGATGTTTCAAAAAAAAATTAACACTCAGAAATACATCCTCATCTACAACTCCGATGCTCGTCAAAAGAAATAATTTAATTATTTAAAACATCTTTGATGCTTGCTTTCTCCCAATTTTGGAGAAAAAAAATAACCATTTAAAAAAAAGACGATAGCAGTAAATTGACAGTTATACGATTTCGTGTTTCTGTGTAAATTAATAATTTAATTTTGGAAAGCTACGGCTTTCTAGCATATTCGAACGAAACTTTGAATAATCAGAAGTAGTAAATCAATAACTAAAAATACACATGTGGTTTGTTGCTTGTCTCTTTAAGAATTCATTCACGTAATGTAACATGTTCGTGCCGATCCGACCTCCATATAAACTAGGTAATAAATAGTGACCGTTTGAAATGATAACAATTACTCTTTTTAAACGGTTTAAAATATTCCAATAACATTAAAAGTAAAGTATGTAATTGTGTGTAGGTGTTTAGTATTTTACGTTATTGTTAGTGGAATATTAATGCTTTTTGTTGCATAACTCTGACTCTTTAGAGATTAATTATTCTAATGTCTTTCTTTAAGTAGCCGTTTATTTTTTTTTACGAATTTGAGTACAATTTGTCTCTGTATCTCCTGGAAATTATACTTGCTTGTTAGAGAATGAAAAATTAAATTTCGCTATTAAATACGAATACTGCTCACGCACCTGCTTTATCTGGATCCATTATATAAAATTTTCAATTTTGGGAAAATGAGATAAAGTTATTTTATCACAAAAACTTTAATTTAACCCATTAGCGCCCAGAGTCATTATATTTTTGTTTCAAACTTGTTTTATGGTTGTAGTATACATGTACTGTGATATGTCACAAAAGAGTCCAGACAAAGACCTACATTACAGTTTTCACACATGGTTCTTCCAAATGATTTACACCTTGAATAATTATCTTTATAGAGGAAATGACTTTTATTGTGGTTCGAAATCTCCTTCAATCCATACCGGAGCTTGTCGTTCACTAATTCTAATTAAAAAAAAAATAGAAGGTTAACTAACCAGACGAGTCATTTGTCTGTGATGCATTTTCAGTTACAGGTAATGGATCAACTTCTAACCTTTCATTGGTTTTCAACTTTATTTTAGCAGAAGCTCTTAAGTTGTCGTCCAGTAAAATTACATTAAATCATTCCACCTTTATCTTCGTCTGCAGAGTCTTCGTCAGTGTCTGCATTTACTTTCGGTGGCGTTATATATATCCCTTCTACTTCTCTTAATGATTCATCGTCATAGAGCATATTCAATGCTTGAGATCATGCAAAAATTAAGTCTAAAAAGTATACATATTGAAACATCTGTGAGATTTCTACCTCACTGGTACCATTTGGTGTTTATTAGGGTTTGATAATGACAAACATAAGTAAACTATTTGTATAAAGTTGAAAGTATCTGATTGTATAGAACATATAGCACGCAGTGATGCATAAAAGAAAAGAGAAAAACTGAATAAAACAGAAAATTTTACTTATGCCCAACGATTGTCAGTGTTTAAAAGCTAAACAAAATCTGGTTCAAAATAACAAACCGCTACATAAGGTTAGCACAAAACGAATGACTTGCTACTTAGTAGAGATGGTACAACATACTTATAACAGTTATTTGGTAACAGTTATGAATATGAAACAGCTTAGAACAGGTACACGATTTAATATATACCTACCATAAACGTCTGTTTCAAAATCAAATTTCTACTAGAAGTTCAAAAAAATCTAATGTCCCAGTTCGGTGGGACACCTGTATATTCGATTTAAAAATAAGGTTTCTCCTATTAGGGCAATCATAAAAGCAATAATATCTGTTAACACAGTTAATAACGAGTCCGACTTAAGAAAACTTATTATCCGAAGGAGTGTTGGTTAGTTCTATTTTCTAGCGTAAGTACTTACTTCCTTATCGTTAAAAGTATGTAACAGGTATACGTCTATGTTTACAATACCTAGTGTTTAAATAGTAAATATACTTGTCACTACCTACTGCAGGGAATACAAACCACCTATATGCAGTAATTATACATAATCCTTAAACGAACACGTTTATTATGAAGATACATTTGTTAAAGGCTAATACAACGGTTGTAATAATAAACTGTTTCATACGTTTTAGTGTAACTGTAAATACATCTGCAATAATAAATGAGGTTTGTGGCTTAATAATAATTACGTGGTTAAAACAGTACAGTGCATATTATGCAAGAAATTAGGTGATGCAGCAAGTACGGAAAAACATTGTTCTTTAACACAAATATCGGCTAGCTTTTACTTATCCTCATTTACTGTTTCTAGTAATATCTCAACCTTTTGTCTTAGCTAGCTTGCTAGCTATCTTCTTTTGGTTGTTAACTGTAGCATTCCTTGAATTCTAATTATTATGAGTGTGTTGGAGAAATGAAAATACTTTGTATAGTTTCAGCTCCGCACAAAAACTAATCCAAGGTATTTGACCTTGTTTTTAAGAACTGTTTGATCTATGTGTTTATGTATGCAGACATGAGCCCTCAATAAACAAATTTATTTAGTCTGTAGAATAGAACGGGATGTCCTCCGAGTACAAAATGCAAGTGAACAAATGTACCGAATTATTTAAAGTAAAGAATGTGTGTTGATTTCAGCAGAATCACAAAATATAAATTAACGTAGTCTAAACATAAATAAGTTTGACACTGACTATACATAAAATGTAGTGATGTAATTAATAATTCAGTTAAGTAATTTACGGATAGGATTATAGTAAGAATACGGCTAACGATTTTTTGCTTATTAGATCAAAAAATTTTACTTTGCAATAAAATATTAATTAATTAACATTATTCTTTAAGTATAAGAAGTTAAACTTGGGTTTTAAAAAAAAATAATTTTGTTATTGCTAAATTCATGGCCAACTAAGGTTTCAACATTATTAAATAGATATTTGTAACTGATGAAGAAATTAAAAAATTAATGTATTTCTGCTTTTAACTGTAATAATTAGGAGTAATTTTTCCCAAGAAAAATTGAAGAAGATTGCAATCTTTGCATTGCTGTTTTCGTTATTATCTGGAAAATTCAAAACATATATTGAGTTTTTCAAGCCCGATATAGATATAAATAAAGCATACTGTTGCGTTTGAAATTTTAAGCAAAATTCACAACAACTCGTACAATTGGCGCAAACGCTATCTTGACCGCCCTCTCTAAACTCTGTGTTCCTTTCCAATTCGGATAAAAAGGAAATTTGTATTTTTATAATTTATAAATATAATAATATATAATTCGCAACAAGACAAAACGTCTTTACCCAAAGTGATGCGCAATTAACTAAGATTTTTAATGACGCAATTTAAAGTACCTAATAGTTACTTTTACACAGATAAAAATACGGAGTTACATCTAACACCATTTCAATTTTCCGGTGTTCCCTCGCGACCATCCGTTCAAGCCTCCATTTAAGAGTCAATGTTTTACTCTCTAACGGATGAAACGTGGAAGCAATTTCATCGTTATAATCCTGAAATTTCTTCCAATAAGGAAGATATTTTACTTTTAACGAAGGTAAAACACACCGCTGGAAGGTTAATGCTCGCAGTGGCAAATAAAAGTCCATCTGTTACGGATATTGTAACTGGTTAAAAAAAAACTCTAAAGGATAAGAGTACAACCAGCAAGGAGAGATTCTAACTTTATTCCAGAACTAGTTGACCCCTTTATGGGTCATGCAAGTATTGTTACGAAATTGGTAATCGCATAAAAGTGTTACCGAAACCCATTTTAATGATTTGCTGTCCTACAACTTTCACCCACCTTTGGTTATTTCGATGCTTCATACGTAAATAGAACTTATATTCCGTATTGGCCATTTGTGTTTATGCCTGTACTCATAGCCAAGGTAGATATGGGTCACTATTAAGAAATTCATGAACCTGTGCTGCTCGCGCCATCTAGCGATGTGGGTCCCCGCCTAGCGGCAATTTAGCGCACTTCATTTTTACCCAATTTTCATATGTTGAAAATTGCGCAAAAATGGCTTTACGGCCTTCCTTTGGTGCATTTTATTGTTATAATACCAGAAAAACGCATTCTGTAATTGCACATATATTTTTATTATAATATTTACAAAAAGTACGGATAATATTAGCACGTATTTTCATTCAGGTGCACGTAGAAGCAAAATTAGGACGTTCATTTTTTTTAAAGAAATTACTAAGTAAATCACATTGTTTTACGTAATTATGTGTCGTTACAAAATAAGTACAAAAGAAATAAATATGAGGATATATGTATCTTATGACATATGTGTATGATATATCTTAATGTATGCTTACCGTTATGCAAGATTGAGATGTTACCTGCAATGTTGAAGTTACTCGCTACATCTTCCTAAGGAGTACATGAAGATATCCGTGGCATACCTGTGGGAACACAATAATTTTAATTTTTGTTGGTACTTGAAGTATTTTTGTTATATACCTCATTAAAACAAATCTATGAAAAACATAAATAAACACTCGTTACACACCCGTACATACTTCCTGTCAGTTCATAGCAAAATTAGATGAAATCATGAACATATCACGATTATCTTTAAGCAGTATTGAGGATTCTTCAACTGCTATAACAAGAAGATAAGCATATAACATACCTGCAATTTCATGTTAACATTTGATTTACCTGCGTGGTATGTGCTCCCTGTTGATTAAGAAACTAATGTTTGAAGGGCATTTGGTGAGTGCAGTCCATCAATAAACAGCAGCCTAGTGTATAAAGTAACGATCGTCTTCATTACTGAATGCACACGTGTCTTATATTAAATAACTAAATACTAATACTAATTGACCTAATAATCAACACTACTACTTGCTACTACCCAACAAACCTAAAAAAAAAATTCTGAACATAACTGAAAGATTTATTGTAGAGAAAAAAAATTGTGAATAACATGATAATAATTTGCTTTCGAAAAACAAAAATGGCAAAATAGTATTTAATAACGTTGAGTGGCCTCTCAAAACCAAAACAAATAACTGCAATAATATCAATGTCTAAAGCACGCGGATTACTTTATTTTGCATTCAGTGTCGCCTGGTGGTTTGGATCTCCCAACAACTCATGACACCGCGTTAATATGAACAAATCGTATTTAGTGAGGCCCGCTAGCCTGTGCTGTACATAGCTATAGAGTCTGTTGCAATAGAGAATGGTACAGGACGTCACATGCACAATGAACGAATATTAGTAGCTGATGCATCGTGCTATAGGTAACAGACAGTGGTAGCAGGCAGCGAGGCGTAATTGACGTCAGGCTTCGCGCGGTTTTGGTGACGACATGTACCATTCTCTATTGCGACGGACTCTACGTCCCGATAAGATGCATTTACTTCTCTTCGGCTTAAAACTAATAGAAATAAATTCGCAAATATAACTACGTATTCTATTCAAAAAATAACTCCCATAAAGACGGAACATCACATGAAACCGGGTACATTATCAGCGTTTATATAGGATTTGAAATGAGAATAACTCTGATATGGAGAGAATATGATATGCAAAGGATACAATTAACTGCATTTGGGAGTTGGATATACAAATATCTGTGGCGGAAAGAATAAGGAGAAAATTTTCTTCATGTCGAGGTTAAAGTAAAATGGTGGAAATTGTAAACCTTTCTTTTGGTAAGCATTTTGCCTGAAAGTGATAAAATGCCTACCGCTTTGTATACAACTCTGTCCTCTACATAAATTGGAGACTCTTTATTTCACTCCACCATATTTTTATCTGTGTAGAACATTTACCAGCTTTAAGATTTATTGTTAACCCTAGCAACTGTACTCCTTAACGATCAATAGTCATATGCTAAAGTACATACCTACTACTATATTATTTTATATTTCAAATACTTTTTCTTATATGTGCTATATCTTGTATTTGAAATATATGTTTTTGTAGCATTTTGAGTATTTTGAAATACATAAATTACTTTATTTGCTATCATATGAACGTCATGTCGTCATCATAGTACATAGTTGCCACAACTTGAAAGTAACACATGTCAAAATCGCGGTGATGTATTTATACGGACATTATGCTACCGGTATTACCACATTGTGCGAACGATACTTATTTAACAATATACCATTTATTTGGCGCTCTGTGCCTCCCTAACTTTACTTTAATTACTAGACTTAAATAGTTTAGGTATAGATGCATTTTGATTTCTTATTTCGTTCGTATTTCGATAATAATAATTACTATCTTATTTTAATGTCCGACGATTGGAATATAATGGAAACAAATAATCAACAATGTTCCCATGATTTTAAATGGGAAATAAATATCATAACTGAACAGAGATAATGTAACTACTCTCTGTATGATGTGCGGAGAAACGAACAAAAATACTTTTTTAAAAAAGACTGCCAGGTTTATACATACTCCTTCAGGAAGTTGTTTGTCAGATAAACTTTTTGAAGGGCTTGTTTATTTAAAACGAAATGAAAATGTGAATAAAGAGATACTAGTACACAATAGCCTTTTTTTTTTAGATTGCATTAAACATATTTTACTTACATTATTATGAAGGAAAACGTAAAGGCTTTACTCCTGTAGCAGCCGATTACAGATTACTAAAATACTTTATTTTTTTTTAAATACTTTGTTTATAGTACTGTATTTTAAATATCTGAAATGAATGTATTTTATATTTGGTATACATTTGGAGTGTATTTCGCCCAGCCCTGTCTACTACTATATTATAAAATTAGTAACTAACTAACAAGTAGTGCTAGAAATGCTAAATATGAAGAATAAACTACTATATAGTCAAAGAAATAAGAAACAGTAGAAGTAAAGGCTTTAAAATAAAATAAAAATTTTAAAAGAGTACATTTTTGGTTTAAGAAATTCTTTCTAACAATGCATATATATGCATTAACTATACACAAAAGTTTATTACAAAAATGCAAGACTAGTTATACTTTACTGCGTTTTAATGGATTTATATACCAACAGTAGTCAGGCTACAGTATTGCCAAAACGGGCAAGCAAGAAAGCAGGAGAAAGAAAGCAGAAACTGCGATTACGGACAATTACCTACTTTCTTTGTAACAAGAAGCACCCGTTGAATTGGATGAGTTAAACAATAAAATAACCAAAAGACCCACATTTATATATTGTACAGAGAATGTATTTATGTATATACAATATACATATCTTACGTACTTCTAATGCATTTAATTGCAGCTCGCAGTCGCTTAATTTGATTTCGAAATGTTAATAATTAGTGTGGCCAAAGTTATTTCTACTTAGTAATCAAATTTCAATATTTTGCCTGTGGGCTGAAAAAGCTGTAAAATTGATTTGTGGATTACGTGCATAATAGTCTAATAACTAAAAAAACGCAAAAAATTGACCCTTTTTGGAACATCTGAAAACAATCTTATTCAACAAGATACTGAGCTACCTTAAGGTCCTAAACTTGTTGAATTAACACGTATTCTTGCAAGATCTAGCTTTTTGTAAAAATCCGCTTTCGACGATTTGTATTTTATATGTCATGTACTTAATGCCGAAAGATATTGTATTAACGTATTTGTTACACCGTATATATCCTTGAACATGTGAAAATTTCATTCAAAATTACAAAAAAAAGTCGCAATTATTTTACCTAAGTTTTAAACAAAGAAAACACCATTTTTAATCACACTCTAAAGTTACAAACATAGGCTGGAGATGTGTATACACAAAACTGTATTGAAAACTTTAAAGCTTCTGTAATTTTATGTAAATAAGAAAACCAATGCCCTACTATTCATAAGAAACTAAATTCATCAAATTTAGTTGATTTATTCTTTCGTTCGTCACCTTTTCAAAATTTTCTTATTTTCATTATTTAAAAAATACGAATTTGTATTTATAAAATTGTTCACTGTAAATAATCTACTCCTATTTGCTTATGTCCTTCAACAAGTTACAGCTTAATTACCTGACGTTACAATTAAACTATTTTTCTTGTGATGTAATTTAAGATTATATTTTTCTCTAACATTCCTAGTTGGTTATTCATCATTGCGCGCATTGTTTTGATTTATAAGTATGCATATTCATATATTCTCACACAAATATAATATATGTTCAAAAACATATATAATTATATTGATATTTATCGATAGATGGCAAAAGCGATAATTTATTTGTTTAAATAAAAACAAAAAACATAAAATCGGCGAATTGCATACTTATACTGTGTACATCCACATCTTTAGCATATGACTGAATAAAGTGTGTGTTTTGTAAGAGAATATGATTACTGGACAATATTTGTTAAGGTTTATTGGTTACAGACTTGCCTCACTAACTTCATACAAGGTCAAATCGCTAAGCCAACCACCAAACTAAATAACAATATGGAAGAAATATATAATATACCTACACCTAATGAACATTTTTTTTTAAGTCAATTAGAATCGATTAGAGTTCTTTTTAAGGATAATAAATGAATTGATAAAAACCAAACATTTATTTTTAGCAACAGAAACAATTTTTTGTCTTACTTATATGTTCCAATTGCATATTAAGCAATGAGACCTGGACAAAAGTGTATGCAGAAAAATCCAAGAAAAACAGGAACCAGTAAAAAGATATGTGCATTAGAAGAAAATTGATAGGTATGAAAGACATGAAGGAGGTAATTAAAATACTGAAACCGGGTAAAATAGAGGTGTAGATGGTTAAATTCGCAGAGCCGATAGGAGTTGTTAATGCGTATATTTAACAAAACATGCTCGTGTCATTATTGTTATAATTATATGAAGAATCAGTTTGTCGCGGGAAGGGATTATAGTGGCAAGGTTATATTTCATGGGAGCGGCACACTTGAATCATTTATAGTCTGCATACAATATTTATATTTTGAATTAATGCATGTGAGTATTTGTAAACCTAATAGTTGCCGAAAAAAAAATTAAAAAATTAAGTTGGAGAGGGAGTCGAAGGGGTAAAATTTTGTGTACAACATGGTCCCAATTCCACTGGATTTTGCTCCAACTTATTACATCCATTAGTTTTCAAGTTTCTGACTATATACGTGAAAAAATATGTGACAGCCTATATATGTTTGGATACCGTTTACCAAGTATTGTTTTGCTGTAAATCATAATAGTTAACCCAACACAATATTTTCTAAACGCAAGCATGTATACCATTGCATAAAACGCTTTTGGTGTTAAATGGAAGTTAGTTTGTCTGATGGATCATAGATTTCCAACGGCGTTTTCACCACATCCATTGCATGCATGTCAAAAAAGTCGTCCATAATATCTAACCTATTGTATCTCCATTTCATGCTTGAACATATTTTAGGTGACGAAATTAGGCGCTGTGACTTGAATGCCCGAAATATCTGTAAATTGATTAATTAATTGTAATTCACGAAGTACCAGCCTAGAATCGTTCGACGACTTTTTCTGAGGTATTTTGAATGTGCATTTGTATATCATTAGATATGCAAATATATTAACGCTATCCGCTATCAACCTTATTACTTGTTTATTGAAACGCGTGAGTAGATTATCATTTTTCTCGTCCAGAGAATGTAACAAACATTCTTTTATAATTCATCTATATAAGAATGAGAATATTGCCAAGTCGTAGCTATAAACTGGGACTTTGGCGAACAAAATGCTTATTGGGATTAGTTATCTATGTAATTTATCCATCTTATCAAGTCGGATTATTTTAAAGCAAAATCAGTCCAAAATGACATTGTACAAATAAAATATATATTTAATGTTTTTTTTCTTTAATGGTTTTTCTAGTTTTAACAAGTATCACCAACAGAAACTCTTGTTTTAACTTATATTTTCTCGAATTGGCAATTCACGGGATAGGGTATTGAAAGAAGATTTGCTGGCGTTATTATATGTAGTATATACAGCATGAGTTTACGTTGTATAGTCACCCGATATTATACGAACTATATATCGCATGTAAGCGAATGTCAGATATATTAGCGTAGTAGGCACGGCTTCGCTCTCGCATTGCCGTAGAATGCCGACTGTGTTTAAAGGTGCGGGGCCACTGGACGCGAAGCGAAGCGAAGCTCAGCGAAACTAATTTCCTTGAAAATTAGGTCCCATGTAATCTTACGCGGACGCGGCAACTAAAGCTAAGCGAAACGAAGTTAGGCTAGCGAATATGCGCGTATGATTACATGGGAGCTATTTTCAAGGAAATTAGTTTCGCTGAGCTTCGCTTCGCTTCGCGTGCAGTGGCCCCTCGCCTTAAGGCGCGGGGCCACTGCACGCGAAGCGAAGCTAAGCTCAATGAAACTAATTTCCTTGAAAATTAGCTCCCATGTAATCTTAAAGGCGCGGGGCCACTGCATGCGAAGCGAAGCTAAGCTCAGCGAAACTAATTTCCTTGAAAATTAGCTCCTATGTAATCTTACGCGGACGCGGCAACTAAAGCTAAGCGAGGCGAAGTTAGGCTAGCGAAGATGCGCGTATGATTACATGGGAGTTAATTTTCAAGGAAATTAGTTTCGCTGAGCTTCGCTTCGCTTCGCGTGCAGTGGCCTCGCGCCTTAACGCTAAGCTAAGCTCAGCGAAACTAATTTCCTTGAAAACTAGTTCCTATGTGACCTTACGTGGACGCTATTTTATCTTCGCTAGCCTAACTTCGCTTCGCTTAGCTTTAGTTGCCGCGTCCGCGTATGATAACATAGGAGCTAATTTTCAAGGAAATTAGTTTCGCTGAGCTTCGCTTCGCTTCGCGTGCAGTGGCCCCGCGCCTTACGCGGACGCGGCAACTAAAGCTTAGCGAAGCGAAGTTAGGCTAGCGAAGATGCGCGTATGATTTCATGGGAGCTAATTTTCAAGGAAATTAGTTTCGCTGAGCTTAGCTTAGCTTCGCTTCGCGTGCAGTGGCCCCGCGCCCTAAAGGTCTGATTTCGCTGGTTCGTCTGGAGATTGCATTTTGCGACTGCAGCTAACTGTAGTCGCTGTCGCGCAAGTCTATGTGTTTTCAGTGATGCGTTTTGGATGCAGCGACGTAATTAAAAATTGGCAGTTGATGTGACAATTTTCCCAATTTTAACTGTCGAATATTATATAGAGTACGAAAAGTGGAAGACTAAAATCTAATATATGTTACACCTAGTTTGTGGTAATCTGCGGTTTACACTCTTTTTGGTATAATTTTATATGTTATGTTTTCACACACACCAGTGAAGTTAATTTACCATAATTTTTAGACTGTATGTGCCAAGTGAATTAAGTAGATTTTTATGCCTCCGGGGCCGACGATCGTGCAAACACATCTATTAATAGCCGCGGTGCATACAAACTTTTATATCATACTAGTTCGTTATTGCATCCACGATTATTTAAAAGAATCCGAAAATTCGATTTGAATTTAAGAATATTGTAACGATCAACCCTAGTCACAGAAGAAATCGAGGGACGCCTACGACAGAGTATATGACAAATTACTAAACTGGATAGTATGAAATTGAATAGAGAATATTAATGAAGCTTTACTGCTTGTATACTTCAGTGATCTCATTGAAACATTTTCTCTGAGTTCCCTATAGTACAAACATTCAGTGGTAAATAAGCATATTGACAATGCTAATTACTAGAAGTTAAACGAATATTTGAAGGGTCAAAAACCAGTCGAAAAAGTTCTGTTTAGAGAAGATATTTTAAGATTTATTTATGAGACATCTAATGAGACGTTTTAAATGATCAAAATTGCATTAACATCTGGTGTATTTGGTGGATATCAACGACAAGAAGTTGTAAATCTGCCAGTTACTTACGTAGGAGATAGAAAATCAGCTTTCGTGGTAAACGTACCAGAGACAAAAACTAATAAAAAACGAGTTTTTACCATTGTTGATGATGACGAAATGAACAGTTTGAAGCTGATAGGAGATTACTTGTATCTAGATGTGGGTGATCTTGGCCAGTGCACAGATCACTGACTGCATCGAACATCGGCAACTCATCTGGCGGAGACTTGGATCAGTATGACCAGGTTGAATAGAGAATATTAATGAAGCTTTACTGCTTGTGTACTTCAGTGATCTCATTGAAACATTTTCTTTGAGTTCCCTATAGTACAAACATTCAGTGGTAAATAAGCATATTGACAATGCTAATTACTAGAAGTTAAACGAATATTTGAAGGGTCAAAAACCAGTCGAAAAAGTTCTGTTTAGAGAAGATATTTTAAGATTTATTTATGAGACATCTAATGAGACGTTTTAAATGATCAAAATTGCATTAACATCTGGTGTATTTGGTGGATATCAACGACAAGAAGTTGTAAATCTGCCAGTTACTTACGTAGGAGATAGAAAATCAGCTTTCGTGGTAAACGTACCAGAGACAAAAACTAATAAAAAACGTGTTTTTACCATTGTTGATGATGACGAAATGAACAGTTTGAAGCTGATAGGAGATTACTTGTATCTAGATGTGGGTGATCTTGGCCAGTACACAGATCACTGACTGCATCGAACATCGGCAACTCATCTGGCGGAGACTTGGATCAGTATGACCAGGTTGAAACGTCATGGTGGATGGATGAGTATCTCGGTTGCTGAAGGCTATTTAGAGGACAGTATTTCTTCAAAAAATAACGTTTCAAAGATGCTAGTAGGCATACTTACCTTTTCCTTGCAAAAACTCGATACCCAGACATTGAAACATAAATGAACGTTTGCTACAGGTAGTCTAACTGGGATCCTTGCAGAATTACCAATTTTAGGTGAATTCAACTTAATGTTAAATGGGTATTTACATAATAGTTTAATTCCATATTTTGTAAGTTTAATAATAAAAGTAATTAATAAGTTAATCAAAAACTGTTTCTTGCGATTCAAAGTATGACGTAGGCGAATTCCATGTATTCTTCTTTACGGTATCCCCGTGATCGTCGTATGACGTCTCTTCAAGCAGTGGAGTCGCCGTCGTTGCAGCCCGATCACAAGTGCTCGCTGCTGACATGCTTCACCGAAATGGTTCGAATATAATAATAATAATTACAATTGGCTCAATCAGTATGCGTATCTATTTCTAAATACAGTTAGAAAACATTGTAAAATGGATGGTGTACTGAGCAAAAGATTTCTTTGCCGTTAGTATTTATTTTATATTATTAAATTATTCTTTTGAATAATGACAAAGAAATATTTATTAGGTGTTAAGAAAAAATGTTTGAAAAAAGTACATAGTTGTTTAACAAGGATTCTTTATGAAGAAATAAAGTTTTGACTTGATGACAATCGGTATTAGTCGCAAAGTAAAATTTCTTTGTTTGGAATAGTAAAGCATATTTAATCGAATAACCCTACAATTATTACTCAAATGTGAAAAGAATACTGACTGTACTCTGGTTCACAAGGAAGGATTAGTGGGTATAGCAACCAAAATTCAAACAAAACACTTAAACGTTCAGATTCTGAGCTTTAGCAATTTATAGATACGGAATCTATAGATTGCGAAATTTCAAAATCTGAACATTTGATTATTTTCTTTGAGCTTTGGCCGCTATATGCTACACTCTCTAATGAAGTATTTGATAAAAACTGATTGTGCGTTAGCGATTGCAGCTTAACAGCATTGTTTCCTTAGTACAGATCTATGTCGCAGTTCATAATATTCAATGTAAAACCAAATACATCGGGAAATTGGTGTATACCAGACCATTGATGTTGTTTTTTGGGTATATTTGAAGCAGTCGCAGTTTTATCTGTTTGCACGAATTTTTGTAATACTGGTCCAAGAAACAATCAAAAAATATTGTCAAGTCCAATCTTTGTTTTGCAGTAGTAGTTGCTGTAGTATTTTGAATTAACCTCCTTTTGCCTTGTTCGTGATGCAAGTAATATTTGTGTTGTCCGTACAATAATTACATAGCATTTTTTCTACATCCGTATTTGTACTATTTACAATCATATTGTCAATAGTTAAATTACAGTTAATGTAGTATATTGAGTGTTTCATTGACATTTCACTTGATTTTAAATATGCCCCGTAGTTTTCCGCAAAATGTGTATTCTTGTTGCAAGTTCGATAGGTATAAAGTCGCTGTGCCCGCTGTTTTTTTCCGAAAATAATTTGCGCCACGCTCCTAACTCTTTGTGGTATTGTAGTACGACTACTCCTAACTATATCTAGATAAAAGTATGAAACTCCAAGTGAGTTGCTAGGCTAATATATTGCTTCTCAAATATCAAAAAGATATGCTACTAAACATTATTCCACATTTCAGGGGAAAAAAAGCAGTTGAAAATGGTGTGTAAATGCCCTTTCTGTTTCAGGATTTGGAGTTTCACGGTGTTATGCGGTTTTACTTCCAAGATTCCGGCCAAAAAGTGGCAACAAAATGTATACGAGTCGCATCCGATGCTACCGTAGAAGATGTGATTGGCACTCTGGTTGAAAAATTCCGTCCAGATATGCGCATGTTATCGGTTCCGTCCTACGCACTTTACGAATTACACGAAAATTGTCCCGAACGAAAAATGTCACCCGACGAAAAACCCCTCTTAGTACAATTGAATTGGCACGTGGACGATAGGGAAGGAAGATTTCTCTTAAAAAATGTCGACGATAAAACGGTGAGTAGAATAATGAAATAATAAACGTTCGCTGTTTTTTTACAAGTTTTTGCCGCTTTACCAACGGCAAGTTGACACCAGTGCCAAATAATTTAATATACAACCGGAAAAAGATTAATCCAAGAGACTACACCCTGTGTTCTCGGTCCATTGTAACTTTTGTTACATATTGTTTAATAAAATCGGAATGTAGTAAAATATTTTGATAGTTTATATCGATTTCACCAAAAATGAAAATAAGCCTGACATTTTAGATGGAGCATCTTGCATCTTTTTTTGCGTTCTTTTTATAACATATTATAAATATAATCAATGGTATTAACGCGGGGATGATAATACATTATACAATATCCAGTATGCATGCATATATTACTGTTTATTAGAAAAATTATACCGTTTAATACGGTTATAATGTAACTAATTTTAAAGTTCGCTCTCACTATTTTTAGTATCTATTTTTTTGTATTCGAATACGGACGTAGCAGCATCAGATATTAATTATCTGCGAGCATCGATCTAAACTTCTAAGTCATCGCCAGCCATAGCTAACAGATGACCGGCAGCATGCGCCCGAAAATATATGAGATACCCATCGAATATTTTTTTACGATTTAATTATATGTTTGTTCATTATTGTAGCTACATTTTTTCTGCTTCTTCATATACGTTATTAATATTATTAAACTTTTAGTCGGTTATAACTTTATTGGTTCACTCAAATGGAATAATTTGGTTCCATGTATGTATGTCTGTTTGGTTGTCAACTGCAAAATTAATTTCGATCTCCATTTCCCCAAAGATTCCTTCATCAACGCATTTGCTCATCAATTTTTTATTTAAACTACCTCTCTCACAACAGTTAGCGGTAAAGTAGGAACCCCAACATCAGGTTCTTTTTTACAAAAACACGTGATAGAAGTACATATACCCCTTCATTTTTGCGATAAATGTTTAGGCAATGTTTTTGCATATGCGTAACGGGATCATAAAGAACCTGAATTAAGAGCAATGGAGACATAAATATACGTTCCAAACAACCAAAGTACACTAAAAAAAGTGATCCAAATGTGACTGCAAAATATGTTAATTCCAAAAGTTAAGTGACAGTATGAACTTCTGCCACAATTCTACATATTATGCAGGTGACAACAGCCAACCTTGCGTACGATGGGCATTTTTTTTTACTTTAAAATCCTACTAACATTGCTATACATTTGAAAATATTTTAGCTCAAACATAATTTGACGTAATTTTTATCTGTCTATGGTTGGGTTTATCCAATCACTAAAATAGTGTTAACCATGAAATGTTCGTTGAAAACTAAATTATGTCACAGCAATACGAAGAGATGAGTGCACTCAGCAAACGATAGGTGTTACATGAATAAGTGTTATCTGTTAGGTATTTCAATATATTTCATTCATTCATTCATTTAGTTAGGGTGGGCACCTAAAGTCCGGGCACTTGAGCTAGGTGCTCATTGTACCATCCCTATTAAGTCTCTTATTTCCACTCGAGCAGCTTGGTGTTCTCTATAAAGACCAGTATCTTGCCCAGTGGAAACTTGACAACTTTCGAGGGCTCCAATAGATCTCTCCCGAAATATTTCTGGCTGAGTACCTTCAATTCCTCACATGTGCAGATCACATGTAAACTTGTTTCCTCCTGTAGTTCGCATGTTCTGCACCACGGTTCGCTTACTCGGCCTGTGTTGTATAGATGCTTTTTCAGGGTACAGTGCCCAGTTACCAGCCCAGTAATGGTTTTAGCTTCTTTCTTGCTGCGCTGCAATAGGTTATCAGAGAATCTAGCATCCCCATCCCCTATTAGCGTTTTGGTATCGAGTTGACCTTTGGTCGACCTCCATTTCTTTGTACATACTTTCTTCTTCAATATATTTATTTATTTATTATATAAACTATACGAGTTTTAAAACATGTTTAATGCATCCTTTCTCCCGATGTTTCTAAAGAAAAGATTTTTAAACAAATCGATTTAAAAAAAAATTATTTCAAACATTTTTAATGCGTCCTCTGTCCCATTGTTAAAAAACAGGAAAAAATTATCATTTAAAAAAAATCATTCCGCTCCCCCTATCACCCCTTCCAATAAGTGTTGGATAGAATCGAATAAAGGTTCCGGAATATACGAGTATTTTTGTATGTTCCAGAATGCTTCATTGAATCGAACCATTTATGATGCTTCGGAACCTAGTACTAATCGAGTTAAAATTTCGATTCAGGTACTAGTGAGTAGGATCGAGTATCTTTTTTACACTGGGATATTTTCGTATATCGTTGGCGCATTCATGAGAAAACACAGTTTTTTGTTTTACATGAAAGTTATTTTTTTTTTATTCGTATTTTAATACGTTTGTATAACATATTTAATACATTCCACACATATGTGAGACACATACTATTAATTATTAAGAACTCTGACTCCTAACTCTGACGCTTCTTAATCGCATTGCAATGCATTACCGTGAAAATTTAAAAATTTAAAATTTATTCAAATTTTTTTTTTTTAAATTAGAATTATGTTTTTTAATTAAAATCTTTATTAGGTTTTTAGATTTTGAATTTTTTATATTTTTAGTTTCTAAAATTTTTAAAATTTCAACTTTTTAAATTTTTAGACTTTTAGATCATTAGATTTTTGTTTTTAAATTTTTAACTTTTTAAGTTTTATTTTTTTTCCACTCTTAACGCGATTAAGAAGCCTCAGAGTTCCTATTATATAATATTTATGTGGAATATATTAAATAGATAGATAGATGGATAGATACTTTATTCGCCGAAAAGTCACCAGTATGTGACATAGGCGTCGTCAATAATATTTAATGTATACTTAATAATAATAATAATAATAATAAAGTAAATATAAACACACAATTATATCAAATTTAACAAACAGTAAAGTAAAAATGATATGGCGACGCAAAAGGCGCAAGCGAAGCGAATTCCCACAAATACATCTCAATATCTAGATGTTATTCAAATAGGTTTCAAATTCATTCATATCATAAAAGCATCCCTCAATTAACACAACAATTTTCGTTTAAATTCATTTAAGGGCAAATTTCCAATATCAGGTTTTAATTTGCTGTATAAATCTGCAAACATTGGCGATTTTCTATAAAAAGAGTGGGTGCACCTACGTCGGGTGCAGTGCCCATGGACGCTAGCAAAAGTCGATAACTTTCCAATATCGATATGCAAGTGAATTAAAATTTATAGATATAGATGGAAGTTACGGTCAAAATGCCATGTGTTGTAAAAGTTGTTCTGCATAAACTATTAAAAGGTAAATCAAACAACAGTCGTAAGATTCGCTTTTGCATCACAAACATACGACTTATTGTACCCGCCTGGCCCCAAATAATAATTCCATAAGTCAAAGCAGAATACACAAATGCGTAGTAAATATCAATTAATGACTTAATATCTAAGACAGATTTGAGTGAACTAATGACATAATAGGCTTTTTTCCACGCTAAATTACTATCCAAAATAATACCTAAAAATTTGCAAGTTGGCGGGGATATTATTTTTTCGTCATTAAATGAAAAATTAAACTCAGAGGAACATATATACTTATTAAAAAAATCAGCAAAGACCGTTTTCCATGATTTATCATTAATTTGTTAGCAGAACACCATTTCTCAAATTCACTCAAAACTGTATCATTTTTTTCAAAATATCAAACTTGTCACTACTTACGACAATTTTCCCTTCAGAGAGATAATGTGGGAGATCATTAATAAATAGCAAAAAAAAATATGGTAAAAAAAGAAAAAGAAAAACGTCTTGGATTTAAAGTAAAAAACCTTAACAGTGTCTAAATTGATACGCCAGCATTAATTTCCCGAGTTCCGGATAACCATCAGTACGGGAAATCTTGTCCCGATACATAATCCAATCAAGCAGGATTTCCCTACCCGACTTCAACATCACAGTTGCATTGAATCAACTGCAATTTTGATTAGCGTAATCGTTATTTCTTAATAATGCTCAGTTTGCTAAGTGGACGGTACTTATTCAACTAAACTCATTGGTTTTGTTTAACAATGCGAAAAGTTGCTTATAGGCGTGCCCTGTTTCTACATATAAATGGAGGAAAAATGAAATTGATGAAATGAAAGAAACAAAATAATATGATTACCTTCACCATTCCTTGTTAGATTGACTACAATTTTACTTAGCCTGGCAATATAAAATTTGTTTTGCTAATTTAAGCTCCGCCGTTCATTCAATGTGATGTGTGCTGCAACTCATGCTATTTTAACATAATCAAAGTTTCCACACATAAAGACACACAACATATAACATATGTTTTAATCGACACTATATTTTATTTTGAATTAACTCAACAATTTTTGTTACTACAATGAATTTTTCATTTTAGCGTTCTTTTATTTCACGATAGAACATGATAAAGTGTATTTTGACAGGTTCTTCACATATTGTTTTTTTATTAAATAGAACATCAAGGGTCCTCTGTGAAAATTTGGAAGAATATTCCGGATAACAAACCAAACATTCTGTAGCTATTCATGTTTAAAGTTACAGCTGTCAAAAATGTTGTTAAGGCCAGTAACAACTATGACATATTATTTCTTCTATTTTTGGTTTATCCAACAATGTTATCAATATAACAGTAATTTCAGTAATCGGAATATAATATAATATATTCCGGTTAGAATTTTTTTATTTTTACCATTTGGTTTCACTGGAATCAATGAATTTCTCTTTTTTCAGATAGAGAACATATAACGTTCTATTTGAGAATATCAATTTTGTATAAAAGAAGCAATTAAAGTGTATTTTATAGACTAAGAGCCGTTTTACACGTACGAGAATTTTTACATAAATCACAACAAAAATTAGCCGGAAAATTTTGGTAAGAATTTCCCCAAGAATTTTGTCGCGACACTTTTACAGTTTAGGTCGTTTTACACAGGAATAAGTTTAGTTCCATTTGCACTTCTAAGTTGTAACCATATATGACAATAACCATATAAAACAATTATGATCCATATTTTGCTAGTTTATCGGTTAACTGCTATTTGTTTAGGATTTCTATGCTTACAACAACAAATATCGTGAAAATTTCGGTTAAAATTTATTCCTGTGTAAAATGACCTGAGGTATCGCGACAAAATTTCTTAGAAAAATTCTCACTAAAATTTTCGAGATAATTTTTGGAATGATTTATCTAAAAATTCTCGTACGTGTAAAACGACTCTAAGAAAACAAAAGAGCATAATATTTGTGGTTTCTTAGGGTTATGTTGATAGTTAGGAACATTTAAGGTTGAAGGATGAAAGGCCAAAATTTTGATAACCATGGAAAAAAGCACGTAGAATCAAAATATGTAAAAACATATAAGCTGTTCCATTTAAAATGTCAGATTTATGAAAATACAGCTTTAAAAATTATAAATTTTTAATAGGCACTGCATTCCAGATTTTATTTTTTTTATGTATAAATAAAAAAAAATATGAAATTTTGTGCGATGTGTTACGACACTGCGTCAATTTTTTTGTTATCCTGAAAAACTTGCCTTTTGACACAGTTTTTTTTTTTTTTAAGAATTACAGATAATGAAAGAGTTCTTTTTTCTGGTTATCCTTACATGCTAATAAATAAATAGAAGAATTTCGAGAAAAATTTAGGTTTCTGGAAAAAAAATTATCAGAGCATCGTATCTAACTTATTTTTCCGGTCCGAAAAAAAAAATATTAAAAATATATACCAACATACGGTAAATATTTTGCAAAAAAATCTCTTAAATCGTTTGTGTATTTTTCGTGGAAATAGGTCACGAAGGTGGCGCGTTTTTTCATAAGAATAGGCGTGCATATCTACATATGTCCTCTTAAAATACTGAATGGTATTAAGAAACATCATTAAATGTTGTAACAGAATCGGGATATATATTTTTACTTATAATATTTATGTTGGTTATTTATGGTGTTATGGCTAATTATAAATTCCATTAGTCACTTTAATAAGCCTGTCGTATTTGATTTACCGTAAGATGCATGCGATTTACAACTTGCAGGTGCAGACATTACAGTATATTTAATTAGTTGTAACGTTTATGTGTCCTGCATAAGACCTACATAGTATACCCTTTCGTAGAATTCGTTTTCGATGGTAATAAAAATTTTGTAACGCATTTCCTAAAGATATCACCTGCTGCATACTAATCTCAAAATTATTAATGCGAAAACTATTCTACACGCAAACATAACGTACGTTAACATGTAGGTACGCGTTTTTTTTAATGTGGACGTTTCCGTTTTAGTCGAATTCCGTCGGCTTATCGGATTCCAATGCGAGTTTTAGAAGGAAGCTTTCGAAAAGGGAGAAGAAACAGTTAAAGAAACAAGAAAAGCTGTCCAGGATGCGAAGCGAAAACAGTGATCAAGATAAGGACGGTGTAGCCGAAAAGCTATATACAGGTGATAAAACTTTTCCGTAGTAGTAACAATTTTAAACATACGATGATGTCATATATATGTTAATCACCCCATTGCATATCTTAAGGGATATATAGAATAGATTCTTCTTAAGTATCTTTTGTACACAATACATGTATTACGATCAGTAACAGCATTACGCAATGCACACACCATTGTTCTCACATCGGAGCCAGATATGTGTTAGTCTGACGTTTATCTACATTTTTGCATCCCAGTTGATTAGTCATTTGAGGTAAGGAAGTTTTGTTTTATCGTCTTGGTTTTAATACGTTATAAATGTTTGTGTAACTAATGGTAGGAACAAATAAATAGAAATGACTCAAGCAGCAAAATTCAATGCAATTATTTTAGTGACTTAAACATTGAAACATGAAAATATCGACGATTTTGTTACATTCATAGATATTTTAAGGTTTGTTCGTTGGTGGTACACCAATTTTTTTTTTTTTTGTTGTTGTTGTGGGAGCTGTCCGACCTGAAGTATCCGGAAACACTGCAGCCTCTTGGCTTTTTGTATTTTGTCTCCTATTTCTCTTACCCATTAAATATCAGCCATCCTCTTAATCCTTATAAGAAATTTTAATTTAATAAATAAATACATAAAATAATAAAAATAATGAAAAAAATACATAAAATATGTACAGCAGCGACACATTCTAATTGTGCGACCTACAGCATAAAATAGAGCCTATATGTGTAGCATGGATAGTAGATGGCTTAAGCATTCACTACCGTCTTCCAAATAGATAAACACAGATGTGCGGTCTCTGTGTTTTTTTTTTGTAGTAAATTTACTTTGAATGTAAGGAAGAATGCAGTAAGCAAACAGATAAACATTGAACTTATAAAATAGGGAAAATAAATACGTCAAATGCGCATACATATGCCTGCCGACTTACCTCGGTTTTTCAATTACTTACCTTAAATATAATATTGCATAGGAACAGATGTTTTGTTTTCTTTACACATCATTACAGCTTTTACTAAATATGTATGTGTTTTTTAATCTAATTAATTCATAATGATTGTTTTCATATATATTTTTAATCCACGACTCCTTTTTTCGATATTAACATAATACAAAGTAATCATTATTAATTTAAACCTGTATTTTATATTTATCCCTATCACTATCACTGCTGTTCGATTTAGGACTAATTCAATTTATATTTATTTATATTTCTTTTGAAAAAATATTGTGAAGCTTTTGAGGAAAAATCTTTGCAACTAGGGAATATTATTTTATCTTATTATTATAATATCAATAAAAACATACCATTACTATAACAAATAAAAAAAAATTCTGACGAGTGTAGAGCTTTTCGTTCTACTATCTAATATAAAAATCGTGGTTTTGAATGCATCCTCGCCATATCTCTTTCATCATTTAATGTCAATGAAGGAAGCCGGAGCGAATTAAAAAATGAATATGAAATCATCAGACATCAATTAGATTAAAAAATATAAGCATATTTGGGTAAAGCTGCAGGGAAAACAAAACATGCATTTCTGTCAATAACGACATTACTACAAATTTCTCTGCGTTTAATCAATTAATTGGCGCAACACCCACCTCACGAAAAATAGAAGTAGTAATAATCCTTATTACAATATTGTTTAATATCTTGCATACGGGCTGTCGCAACTTAGTTAATGTATTCAGTAATACTGAAAAAAGTGTTTTATTAATAACGGAGATATGCTTTACTAATTTCAGTATAGCTGAATACTTTAAATGTTTTCATGCGATCCATTTTGATACTTTCATTATTATTTGAATACGTATAAAATGATAAAAGTAATATACCCATTGATATTGCTATTTATTGTATAATTAACATGCCTTTGGTTTAATTCCTAGTCGTAGTTCAACTGTAAAATAAAAATGACTTTTAAAACCATTTAATAAGACTACAGTTATTCGAAATACTTCAAACATCAAATAAAATTATTCTTACGCAAAGATAACAAATACATAATAAATGCATTCAACTTCGCACATTAATAAATTCAGCCTAAGCTTTTTTTGAAATAACAGAGACAACACGTCTGTGGTTACATACTTTGAAGCGGCCAGTTAATGCGTAGATGCGTCTACTATGCTACTCATATAGGCTCTATTTTACCCTAGGTCGTACAATTAGAATGTGTCACTGGTGTACTTACAGTCAAAAAGTTTAAACTTCTAAGATTACATTAAGGAAAGTTATGAGATAATGAAACATTTTAACATTTTAATGGTAGAACAAAGTATTTTAAAGTTAAGTTGATCTGATTATTATTATTTTTTTTTTATGTAAAGATAAATGTTTAAATTTTTTGACTGTAAGTACATATTTTATCTATTTGTTTTCATTATTTTACAATTTTAATTTTATATCAATGTAGATTCTGGCTGAAGATGACAATTCGCCGAAACTAGTTCCAGTGTAAATTAAAATTTCTTGTAAGGATTAAGAGGATTTTATTCTACTTATCTAACTTCAATATACCTTACAATATGAACCAATTTCTAAAGATAGTTTTATTTGCCTGGTTATTTTATTCCAGTATGCTGCATGTTCTCTTTTTTTTCTGGATCAGATCCGCTTGCTGTTGATTCAGAGTTTTTTCCCGGATCACATTACTCAATTACTGCCATCCGTAGTCTTGATACTGCCTCACTATAGGTACCCTTGGGTGGCGTCCTGCCGATGTCTTTTTTTGCTGTCCTCGAGCGTCTTCTTTTGTAATTTGCCAGCTAAACTTTGAATATTTTTATAATAAAAATTGTTTGTTTAGTGAATTCAAATACTATATATTTTAATTCACTAAACCTGGAATTGCAGGTTCATTATTTCTTAATTTTGCACTGCTATTGATTTAATTTTTAGTTAAGGAAAAAGTATAAGTAGTACCAGTAAAAGTGGTATAAGTTAACTTTTGATACAACAATACAATTAATTATGCTGTTACGAAGAATTTGATAAGAAACAAGTAATTTTGAATAGGACGTTGAAATGAGTCAGAGGCAACATGCCCCTCTGACATGGGGTACTAAATAAAGCTGGCTATTCCTCTGATAGCTTATGGTAGGGATGTTTCAGGGTTGGTTTATTGACCTTACGTGTCCTTCCATAGAAAAATTAAAATAGATAACAGAGATGTCGCTAGGATGTAGTAAAACAATTAAAATATCATAATAATATTTCTTGAAATCTGAAAAGTAAATTAATTTCATTAATTGATAAAATAATAAGAATATATTGTATTTCATGTTATAGTTAAAATAAAAAAAAACATTCATGCTAGCATTGTGCTGAGGAAAGCAGACCCATACATAGATAAAAGCTTCAAAAATAGCCGACATAAGAACAATTTTAATAAAAATTTGTTTCATTATGTTAGAAAAAAGACTTGAAATTTGGTGAAAATACGGTGATGAATTATCACACAGCGGTGGTTACATTAAAATGTACACATCACATACCCTCAGAATAATGGTTCATAGAACTAATGCACATTGGTGCAAACACACTATTAAACTGTTATCAGTTATCATACTGTAAATTATCTAACATACAATTGGTAGAGCTTTTATACATTAGAAGAATTCGTTTTTCATTCGAAGAAAGATATTAATTAGCTCTGCTAGACGAAATAAACTCGGTGATAATGGTTTATGAAAACTACTAGGACGCAACTGTACTAACCGTGTGAAGACAAATTGTTAGAATCTAAAAGCATTTTTAGGATTTGTACACTTTGTTAATAACCTTTTCAAACCACTCACCTTTAAAAGTTTTAGATGTATAGGTAATAGGAGCCGAGTAGCGACTCCTCTTAAAGAGCCACGACCCCAACATTGCAAATCACAAATTAATCATTAAAAAGCTTTTATTTTCTGTAAAAATACCGATAAATACACGTATACACACACATATATGTACAGAACGCACATTGCGATTCCCATGATTTGATGCGACGAAACACGCTTTGTATTTATTTATGCAGATAAGCTGGGTGCCCCATCCAGATTGGCTCCTATTTCACATTCATTCCTAGACGCGTCATTAGGATACGTCAGTGTTCGGCACTGTAGGGGAAGGGTATCTCCCACTATCACGCTAAGGAAATCTAAAACAAGT
The DNA here is from genome assembly GCA_004143645.1 of Protaetia brevitarsis. Classification (NCBI taxonomy): domain Eukaryota; kingdom Metazoa; phylum Arthropoda; class Insecta; order Coleoptera; family Scarabaeidae; genus Protaetia; species Protaetia brevitarsis. The sequence goes on along the minus strand of RXPK01000013.1, from coordinate 1,086,967 downwards.
TTGTGAGTCAGACGGCCATCGAAGATCGGCTATTGAAAATAGAAACATGAAGATCGCCGTCGCATATGGACTTCGGTTTAGAGACTTCCTCGCAATAAAAATTGTGTTTCAGAATATTTATTAATTATAGTAATAAAGCCCAGTATTATTCTAGGATGACATCGCGCGCAAATTAATAACTAAAGTAGTTCAAACTGAACTTACCACTCATATCTTTCTTACGATAAAAATTATGAAAATGAAATAATAAATATAATAAGAGAGTTATTCCTGAAATCATCACAATAGTGTTTTAAGTAAAAAACAAGCCATCTACTTAAGTAAACAACAAGCTATTTACTTAAGTAAACAAACAAAGAAAATAAAAAGTATGTTACCCATTCTTCCTAAGAAATACGTCCGCTTTCGCTTAGAATATCAATTATGTATATTTTACTCGACGACCTATGCTTATATAACTCATGTGCTCTGTGTCGTGTTATGTTTTTGTCGATATAAAATCACAAACACACCTGAATAATTTTATGTTAGTTAGATGGGGATATGTAAACAAGTGGCCCGTGTACGTGCAGTTAAAAATTAAATATATGCAATTCCGGAAGAAATACGTTGGTATTTATATTTAGGTAGATTAGTATTCCCGATAAGAACTAAAATTGCTTCTAAATTTGTCTACATTCATGTTTTTGTGTCAGTATTAATTTAGTTAGCAATGAACGAGGTAATAAATTACTGCAAGTTGAGTTAAACTGATTCAAAACTAAAAAAAAATTATAAAATTAATAAAGTGAGGAGAGGGGGAGTTGCCTTAGATTCGGCCCTACTACTCAATATTGTCACGAGCCGCCACTGATAGATGTAGGTAATGGCTTGCTCACTTACTTAGCCAAATTAATTATTTTAGAGCACTAGGTAAAACAAGATGGATAAGCTGTGAAATCGATTGAAATAATAATCACATTGTTTGTAATCTAATAATTAAATATTAACATTTTAGGGGTACTTAGTATAATCATATTACTAAGTTGCTTATTACATCATATTTAATTGTAGTGGAACATATGTTATTTCGACTATTAAAGATTCATTTAGCCAAAACATCTGATTATTAAAACGTTAACAATACATACGCCATATACACTGTTATGTATACTACACGATCTGGTTGCTAATAAAAGCAATGAACGCATAAAACAATGATGCAACTAAAGAAATTTTACTTGTAATTTTAATTTCAGATAACTTTGTTTAATATTTGCTAGATTATCAGATTAGTGTTTTATCGGGTCAATACACACGTAATTTTGAGGAATTCTTTTAATGATATGTATCTTTAGTCATTACAGCTTGTGTTTCGTAATCTACTATAAGAATCTATTCTGTTTCCTTATTTCTAGTTGACACATGACACGTTATGACCTCTGGTTCATCGAATGAACAGGCCAATTGGTAAAAGTACGAGCAATGCGCATCAAAAAGCGGAAATTACTTCCAGCGGTTTTAATTACCGAACGAAATCGCTGTTAATTGAATAGATAGTAGACTGTTTTAAGAATTGATATATGTATGTATAAGGCAGAATATTTATTAAAAAAAAATTAGTTATCCATAGATCTTTACATTTAAATATATTCTTATGAAACAGATACAAATGAACAAGATAATTATATGCATTTAAATCTTTTTGGAATGATAACTAGAACCAATAATTTAATATATTATAGAAAACCTTAATCAGTTACTCGTTTTATTATTGCTACATAATTTACACACGATTTGTTATCGAAAGTTATAAGGAAAAGATAACACTGCGTAGGCTTTCACGGCCGGTGTAACTATAACTAACAGCTTCTTGCGGGTTTCGCCGTGTGTCAAAACTTTCGCTCGACGTTTCGCTGTTCATAAGGAAAAAGATAGTTCAGGTATATATAATTAGCAAACACACTTAGTGGTTAATATGCGAGTTTAGGTTGTAAACATTTTTCATACAGTTGCAATATAAGTAAGCTAATAACACCAGGAAAGCAGTAAGATAAGAAGAGGCACTTGTCATTTTTAGCGGTTTTGCATGCACGATTAAAACAGTGCTTGCAGCACTGTCAATTTACGAAAAGGGCGGCACCGCAGTCACTCTGACCTTGATTTTGTCGATCATTGAGCATAACTGATATAATTAAACATCATTGCTGGAGTAATTGCAAAGTTTTGGTTTGGTTTGTTTCTTGCAGTTATTTAGTAATAACTCCCTGTCACACGTTCTTTATGATTGGGGTAAATGAAAGAAGAAAGCTGAGGCATCTGGTGCTAAAATAATGAATTAGCGGTATAGTTAGTAATTTTGTGGCGACAAAACATCAAAAGTGCCGACAGCAACTATTTTTTCTTGTCTTATCTCTCTGCCGATAATACAGCACAACAATGCACCATAATATTATAAATTGTAACAAGCTAAAATAATCTTTAAACTGTTCTCTTTAAAAATTTGAATGTTGCACCTGTATTTCTACTGAACCGCTGAGCCGGTGGAATGTACAAACAAGAATAAGTTATTGTCAACGTTTTCAAACTTAGATTATCACATGATTGACACAAACGGCAATCTAGCACAGAGTAGGCACTTTTTACCCTAATAAAATAGTTGGTATACCTAAATCTGATGTCAGTTCACCGAAAACCACCCTCCTCTCCCGATCACTGTTAATATAATTATCGTCAGTGTAATAAATTTTCAAAAATGTATGCTTGCCAGTATCTTAGGGGTTTAAGTACTGGGATATAGAAATTGAATAGCTTGTAAACAATAACGGTAATGAATGATAATACAAGATGAAGTATCCTTGTGTTTTAAACATGTATCTATCATGCTTTATATTGCACATACCTAAATTTTGATCATTTAGTCTCTGTTTTTATCGATATTTTAAATTATCGATTTTCAATTAATCAAATTGAAGCTGTCGATATCAAATCCAGTGATTTACAAACTAAATATATTAGTTTGCATCACATATAGATATCATCAGTATTGCTGTTTACTTACCCAGATTGTTTTAAGATGGAATAGTCGAGATTGTTTGTAATTCTCAAAACCATTAAAATTATTTTTTCCCACAAGAAAAAGTCTTAAAAATGTTAAACTACGTTAAAAAATAACTGTGGTACGAATTGCAGCTACACATATTAAGAAATATTTCGTTGTTAAGTATCAATTTGTTAGAGTTACAAATGTTTAGGTATATTTGATTGTCCATAATTGGGTGAGTATGTAATAAATAATAGAAAATGGAATTAGTACTTCCTGATTTCTGTTTATTGATATATATACTATGGGATGACTTCAGCTACTAGTTTCGATAGTTAGTAATTGAAGATACGAATGGATGAAATGTTATGTTACAAAATCAAACTTTTTCAGAAATTAAGTTTTTTTATGTAATTTTTCTCAAAAGTAGTGTAACATAACCCCTTCATGCATCCACAAGACTCGAGTGTTCTTGAATATCTGGAATTTTCGATGGTGCTATGTGAAAGATGGGTACAAAACACCTTGATTCATGCAAAAAAAGACAGTTTTTTAAATGCGACAAAGCACCTTCATCCACTCGTATCTTCAATTGTCTTCATCAGGCTGTAGCGTGATCCCATAATAATCAGTAATTAAAAGCTCAGAAAACAGCGTAAGAAATTTAGAATGTATATGGTTTGCTGACCGGATATTGTGGGAAATAGAAAGAAACTTTCAATGTCCGGCCACACGACAATCAAGCTAGTAGTATCAATAAACAGAAATTAGGAAGTATTAATGCCATTTTATTTTATTTATTACAAATGTTTATATTTAAGTAAGGGTTGTGACACGTGTGGGTAGTTACAGTGGCAACTGTGGCAACGCTATATTAACGCTAGGAAGTGGTAAATGATCGATTAATGGTGGTGTGATTATTTGCCCCTTCCTAATATTAATATAGTGTTCTCTGTTTAACCACAGCTGTCACTATAACTACCTGTCCCTATCAAAATAAACTCCAGTCTCTCCTACCCTACAATAATGGTTGGTTTAACAAATGATGGAATAAAAGAGGTTTGTTATGTTGAATTTTGTAAATATACTCAACTTTTTTGTGAATGAAACAAATTAAGTTGTTAGTTAATCTACGTTTTATACTTGCTAAAGAATAATACTTTCTTTAAAACAACGAGATTCATCGTCCTTATGAATTAGATATGAACTGTATGTATTTTAAAATATACGATAGTTTTAATGTAATATTTCACAGGAATAAAAATTGATATATTCAGATTTTTGTATTACTAATACAATATCCTTCATAAAATAGGCAATTAGGTTAGTTATTTCAAGCCGCCACAACAAGAGAATGTAGTACTCAAATACAACTTTGTATAGCAATGTGATGGGGCTAACAGAAATTATCAAATTTCCGGCATTTTTTTTTGTCTATTGACTAAATTAATTTGTCAATTTTTAAAAATCTGGAGTAACAAGAACCTTTGCGAGTTAATACGCCGTTTGTATGATATACCTTAACAAATTTGATTTGTTGTTTTGACTAAAAAGAGAGCGAGTTTATTACGGAAATTTTGCTATTCATTTCTACTATTGCAGTTAAAATTTTTGTTAAACTTTAACAAAAGTATAAAGTTGTTAAATTAACAATTTTGTTTGATGGACCTTCTGAAATAACAAAATTTGTTAATTTTTTGTTTATTTTAATATCAGCTGCTGCAATTGTCGGATTGCTGCACAAAGACAGCAGCAATCCGTTGATAAATACTATTCCTTATTCTATCAAGAACTCTTTTGTCTGTATGTATATCTATCGTATCCATTAATTGACTGTTTTAGTCTTTTGTGATTCGGTAACGCAAAAGGCAGGATCAGCTCTAATCAAAAGTCTTAACCATCTCTCTTTTACCAGATAATCTGTTGCCTTTTTCGCCATTACGTCCGTAGGACAGGATATCTTTGGCCTACTTGTTTACATTGTTTATGCAGACTCACTCTAGTTTAAAATTAAAATGTGTGGATTCAATCGTTTTAAGTGTTGCTAGTAATATAGCAACGCTTTTTCTTACTTTTTTTGCACTGCTTTGACGCAATAATGCATTGCGACAATAAAATCTTGAAAAACTTTTGTGTGTGGCTTCCTTATTTTCATACATTTCGCCTACATTCTTGCTATGTTTGCTGACATATGTGTAAGTTGGTCTCATTATAATTATGTAAGGTAAAGTCAGGTAAGTGTGTAACCGGGGCAAGTGTGTAGTTTGTTTATATTTATTTTTAAAATTGAAATACGGACGCCCTCTTGTTATAATACTAATGTACTAAACTTCATACAAGTTTTACAAACAAAAGTTCGCATCTCCTAACGTGTAATAACTTGATTATCTTGTGAATATATCACACCTTATTAAACAGGCATCAGTTTAGTATTACACTCTTGGCCGAACTAAAGGATAATGCTATTAATATATAAAATGCGGAACGATTACACACTTGCCCCATTTTGCTGGGTAAGTGTGTAGTATTGACAGTGTTTAAAATTTCCTTTTTTTCTAGTAAACCGTTGATAATTATAAAAGGTGTATCTATTGAAGGCTTTCAACTGAGCATACATGACGTACTTGTATGTGTAAAATTTATCAAAATGTCTTATTATGTGAACAGTGTTACATTTTCTTCGCACTATGCAATTTTTACTACACACTTACCTGACCTTACCTTACTCTAATTTCAATACCAGAATACTAAATTCGTCATAGGTTTCGAAGTCTAATCACGTGGAGGAACTTCAAAGGTTTGCACCAACATATTAAAAGTATGCTATATGTTATGCAACCAATATTACACGTTGAAATACCTATCTGTGTTAAAACATTATGTTATAACCAATGTTCATTTTGGACTTAATTTATTAGTCATTACGATTTCATTGGTTCTGAGTGAAAATTGCAATCATTGATATATCTTATCACCGAGCCGAGTATAGTGTGGTTGGCTAATTTGTGTTGAAAGAGATTAAATCCCGACATTTATGCTTAGATACTTTAAAACGTTATCTACCATCAAATTCTCAGATACACACAGATGCATATTTATACAAAAGGAGTGCATTAACAATTAGAGTTACTAGAAACTTATTGATTTCAATAAATTATGTTCATTCGAAATAAATTTCGATTATCATTTCAAACATTTAAAAACAAGTTGAAAAATGTGAAAAGAAGAAAACGAATTTGGTAAGTTCACTAATTTCTCTAAAGAATATATTGTGAATACCTTTTAATTTTAACAGTGCGTACAGTTGACATGTAGTGTATACAGGTAATAGTAGACATTTTTATATTCAATGCGGAATTTGGTATTTTGCTATATGATAAAAAGAATTAATGATCATCTCTTTTAAAAATAATCAAAATTTCTTTATTTAGTTATTTATTTAAATGTAAGTTCTATTCTTTTTCCAGAACTTCCCTGAAACGTCATTCACTAGATCGATATCGAATCCCGAAGCGGTGATGAGACGAAGACGTCAACAGAAACTCGAGAGAAAATTGCAACAATTTAGGTCGAAGGATGGCGGACCTGATACGGGTAAGGTCAGAATCTTAACTGTAGCATACGATGTATAACTACTCGTTTGTTTTTAGGCGGTACTCTTAAGATTTACGGTGAAGCTCTATGCAAAGATGTGCCTTATAAAACGTTGTTGCTCTCAATTAGAGATTGCGCTGGAAGTGTAGTGCGCGAAATGTTAGAGAAATACGGCCTAAGTAAATCAGACCCTTCACAGTGGTGTTTAGTGCAAGTTACACAGCAACCAGGTGTACAGGATGTAGAATATGTTTTAGACGATGATGAGTGCCCATTGTCTATCCTTATGAATGCACCAAATTCAAGTAAGTAACGCAAATTTTAATTGTCTTGCAGACAAAAAGTGTAATAGTAAGTAAATTAATGAAGTATATGAAAGGAGATACTTGTAAGTGTTGAACAGCAACTATAACACAAAGTATGTGTTTAAGAGAAGCGAAAGGATGATCAAACTTTCTATAGAATCTAAATCTTAAAAATTTTAGTGGACAACTTACGAGAGTAAAACCACGAAAGTACTCCCATGTACACAAATTTTCCATATATAAATGCAACTTCGAAAGTATTTCAATGTTTATACAAATCCGCAAAACCAAGAATAGAAGAATAACGTAGTCATGGTTCCCCAAGATCGTCCACCCGTGCACTACCAAACTGGGAAATGCAAATTTATGATGGTTAAAATAACGGTTAAATGAGTTATAATCCGTAGTTTAATATGTAAATAGTCATAAATTACTCCAACTTAACATATAATATCGTCTACAACAACAAATTAATTATTTAAAACGCTCATTATCAATTAACGCAATGCAACTTTCTTCTTGTATCCAAATAAGCCGTTGACGGTTTTAATCAACGAAGAGATAAGAAAAGAAGCTATACTTGCGGTCAGCACGTTTGATATTTTGTCGCCGGAAAAGTTACTTTATTATTTCATCATTTTAGCACCAGATGCCTCAGCTATCTTTTTTCAAGGATAATATTTAATTATTCTCGATTACTTAAGGTCAAACCGCACTAAGCGACACTGCACTGTAGCGGAGCGACGTGACAAACTATTGTTTACATGCATTCTGGGACAGAACCCACTACGCGGCAGTAGAACTGCGCAGCACGACACCACGCGATACAATTGATTTCCATGGGTCGGCAGTGTCGGCCTAGTGCGGTCTTACCTTTATAAGGACCGACAAGATCAACCAGCGATCACCTGTCATTTTTAACAGATCCGAGTTTATTTAATTATTTTATATATAATACCAAAAATAATGTCTTTACTACTAATTAAATTCCACACGTGCCACGTACACTTCTCACAGGAAAAATCCGGACACCGGCAATTCAGAATTTTAAAATTTCTTGATTGTAAATGCAACTTTCGGAGGACGGGTTCACTTATCATAGCCATAAATCACTTAATTATGTATATTACTGCGATCAAAGGTAACGACTAGAAATTTAAACAGAAAAATAAATATATAGAGAGAAAAACGTTTTATGTATAGAATAAACAAATCGGAGTTTCGGTGGCGGAAAAAATACATAACAACAAAAAGAACTCTTGAATAGACGGCTTCATTTAGAAATATATATGTATTTAACTTGTTTGATGTTATGTAGAGATAATTCTTTTTTAAGAAAACATGTGGTGGTGGGATTTTATTATTTAAAATTATGTTACCTGTTAGTGCTGCTTTGATATTAGTTACTTACTTGGATTTATGCTCGCGAGTATTAGTTTAGCAATAGATAATATTTCAGTCAGCCTTCTCAGTTTTGGATAATGTGATTTTCACATATTTATTGACTACACTATTATTGATGTATTAATTACTATTGTTGTTTAATATTCTTAAATATTGTATTACTATAAAGTTTTCTTCTATCTATAAAAAATTACCAAAACCAGGTTTAAGATTATTTATAAAATTCTTAAATAAAGCAATTAATTTCGCAAAGATATTATTTATTTTATGAACCCTCCGTTTATTGTATTTTCAGGAAATATATCTTAGCTATCGCCTGACGTCGTTGATCTATTTTCTTGAAATTTGGCCAACACTGGGTCTCTTTACAAACTGTCTTTATGTAGCACAGGTTTATTAACAATTGTTTAAATATTATTGGATTTATAATACATAACAAACATTGTAAGAAAGCATATTGTTCGTCAATCTCAGTTAGTTCTAAAATATTTATTTTTGAATTTGAGACATTTAATACTTTTTCGTTGCTACTGCCTGAAGCTGTGTTACAGACCAAAAGCTATATTTCAATAAAATAGAACGACATTGGATCACACAGGCGATAGTTAAGATATATTTCTTGAAAATATAATAAACGGAGGGTTGATAAAATAAATAATTTCTTTGTGAAATTAATTGCTATAAAAATTTTGTAAATAATCTTAAACTGTTTTTGGTAATTTTTTAATACATAGAAAAATATTTTGCAGTAATACAATATTTAAGAATACTAAACAACAACAATAATGAATACATCAATAATAGTGTAATTAATCAATGTGAAAATTACATTGTTCAAAAACTCAGGAGGCTGATTAACATATTGTCTATTGTTAAAGTATTACTTGCGGGCATAAATCAAACTAAGTGACTAATACCATAGTAACAGGTAATATAATTTTAAAATCCCATCCCCATATGTTTTCTTAAAAAAAGAATTATCTCTCCATAACATCAAACAAGTTAAATACATATATGTGTATTTTTAAATGGTGCCGTCTATTCAAGAGGCCTTTTAGTTGTTAGTATTTTTTTTGCATTAATATTTCGGTATTCGGTATTTCTAAGGAAACACCGCCACCGAAATTCCAATGTGTTCATTTAATGTATAAACCTGTTTCTTATATATATTTATATTTCTGTTTAAATTTTTAGTCTGTACCTTTGATCACAATAATACACACAAAAAAGTGATTTATGGCTTTGATAAGTGCATATATCCTCTGAAAGCTGCATTTACACCCAAGAAATTTTAAAATTCACGATTGCTGGTGTCCCGATTTTTCCTGTGAGAAGTGTACGTACTTTTAAGACAGCAAATGACAGTGTATGATAAATAGAGAGATGAAGTTAGTAAGTAAAGAGGTGGGTAAAATAAAACACCACCGTCACAAACCATTTTTAGAGACAAAACATGAAATGTGTCGACAAATGGGCGCTTCTTATCTTATCTGTTCACTGGATCAATATCAGAACAATGACTGCAGTGGCACCCTCACATTCTATGAGGATTGACAGTGCTGTCAGAATGCCAATGTCGCGTACCCACTAAAAATGACCAGAAGCGACACTTGCTCTCGGCACCTTTGATGTTTTATCGCCAGAAAAATGATTTCTCGCGTCTTATTAATTTAGCATCCGGTTCCTCAGCTGTCTTCTTTCATTTACACCAATCATAAATAATGTGTGCAGAGAAGGAAATAAAAACAACAAAAAAGGAGGTAATAAATTATAGGTATATTATTTCCAGAATTTAATTAATAATTAATTCTGGTTTTTATTTGTCTATGGCAGATGTGGAATGAAAAGCTGTCTTATAATTTCCAAGTTATTACTAAACTATACCCTTGTTAATGTAGCGATGACGATTATTAAAAAAAAATGCTTTCAAAACACCCGCTATAGGCATGAAGTTTTCAATAATTATTGATACGATCCGTTTGCCCATACAATCTTGGTTGCATAAATAATACATTGTAGCAACGAAGTATATATTCCTAGATCCGAAATGTGGTAATATATCGTGCAATTATATTTCTATGCAACATATCAGATTCCACAAAATATCCTCATGTTACATTTTCAAATGATCTGGTTATATGCACGGCCCGCTTGAAATTAAATTAGAATTCCAAGGAATTTAGACTTGCAACCCGTATCTTGTTTGTGCTAATTTTCGCGGACAACATACGAGAGTAAAACCAGGAAAATATTTCCATGCACACAATTTTTCCATATATAAATGCAACTTCGAAAGTATTTCAGTGTTTGTATAAATCCGCAAAACCAAGAATGGAGGAATAACATAAGTGTATATACTGCGCTTTAAAATAGCAGTTAAATGAGTTATAATCCGTAGTTTAATATGTTAATAGTCATAAATTACTCCAACTTAACATATAATATCGTCTACAACAACAAATTAATTATTTAAAACGCTTATTATCAATTAAGGCAATTCAACTTTCTTCTTTCTCCAAATAAGCCGTTGGCGGTTTTAGTCAGCGAGAGATAAGAAAAGAAGCGATATTTGCCGTCAGCACCTTTGGTATTTTGTGGGTGGAAGAATTACTTTATGATTTCATTATGTTAGCACCGGATGCCTCAGCTATCTTTTTTTCTAGGATAATATTTAATTATTCTCGATTACTCAAGGTCAAACCGCACTAAGCGACACTGCACTGCAGCCAAGCCACGCGACAAATATTAATTAATGCATTCTGGGACAGAACCCACTACGCGGCACTAGAACTGCGCAGCGCGACACCACGCGACACAATTGATTTCCATGGGTCGGCAGTGTGTCGCATCACACCGCTGCAGTGCAGTGTCACCTAGTGCGGTTTTACCTTTATAAGGACCGGCAAGATCAACCAGCAATCACCTGTCATTTTTAATAGGTCCGAGTGTACGACTTTGCCATTCTGACAAGTCTGTGAATTTACGTAGAGGGCGCCACTACAGTTATTATTCTTGATGGTCGTTAGGAGTAGTCAAGAAATAATTAAACACTATCCTTAAAGTATTTTTACCACATTTTTAATTTAACTTATTGTTATTTTGTTTGTCTCTTGCTATTTTTTTATTTTATATATAATAGGCACTGAGTACTCTGTACTCTGTATGCCGGGAGATGCCTAATAAAATTAGGTTGTAGTATAAAGTTACATTGTTATATTATTATAAGGAGGTTGCGAAATTCTTTGGGAGTTCTTACTTAATTTGAGGTGAACTGTGCATATGTACCTACTTTTGACTTGACTGCTGACAACTGACAAATACCCTTTTGCCCCATTTTGAACTACTTTACATCGTTAAAGAATTCGTATATTTACTTTACTGTAATTATTAGGGAAGTTCAACCGCAAACTTCTCACAAAATACGTTATAGGTTCTTTTTATCGATTACGTCTGCAATATTGGTTGCATACTTTTGGAAATTACGAGAGTTGTCTATTCCTAGGTATGGTTTTTTTTTTACCTGCATAGAGCATGTGTTTTTTTTTACTTATTATTACTAAGCGGTACAAGCAACTTGATTTAAAACCAAAGAATCTTCTAATTGTACAAAATAGTTATTCTATCTCTTTTAATGCATCATTTTATTTCACTGCAAATTGTGCTGTGCATCGATAGATATATGTTAAAGCAAGCTGTCAGTCATTAAGCAGGTCGTGATATGATTTATAACTTGTACATTATTTAACTAATGTAAGTCAAAGAGAGATTGAAGCCGGTAAGCATAGCAACTTGTAGCTTACTTGAAATTAAATACTTTAAACCTACTACTCGGTGGAACGAAGCATAATTTAGAATGTGTAGCGTTTGAGGTAATAGTCTAGGCTAGTGTTGGGAATTATGAATGTTTTTAATACCCGGGAATACTGGTTACTTTCTTGAATGTAGCGGATACTGAATAGCAAATATTGTGCTAAATCTTGTATTAATAATACTCGTTACGTTTAGGCTTGGAGAGTATTCATTACTTTATACTCATACCTATGATTATTTTTATATTCTAATATTTTCAATACTTCTTAATACTGAGAGTAACGAATAGTGGATGGTTATAAAGAATATAGTAGAAATATTCGAATATCCAATTAGTGTAACGAATATACTATATATACATACACTATTATATGAAAGTAAGTAGTAAAGGGCAATTTCATGTAGCATATATTCATTCTAAATATTTACCGAATATCTTCGCCAAAATAAATACCGTCGCACTATTCGATATATAGATTTCAAAAACAAATACTTTCTGTACTCAAAGGCTTAAAGTGATGTTTATTTTTAATGACGGAAGTTAATTGCGTCCAAAATCTTTCAAAAAACCCGCTGTCATTTGAAGAAAAACTTTTAATTAAGAAGAAAGGAAGGCCTATTCCTGATCTTAAAATAAACTACCTTCCTTTACTTGTGGAAGGTAGTTTATTTTAACTCGACTAGAGTAAGGTAAAGTCAGGTAAGTGTGTAGTAAAAATTGCATAGTGTGAAGAAAATGTAACACTGTTCACATAATAAGACATTTTGATAAATTTTACATATAGAAGTACGTAATGTATGCCCAGTTGTAAGCCTTCAATAGATAGGCTTTTTATAATTATCAACGGTTTACTAGAAAAAAAAGAAATTTTAAACAGTGTCAATACCACACACTTACCCAGCAAAATGGGGTAAGTGTGTAATCGTTCCGCATTTTATATATTAATGTATGCCCAGTTGTAAGCCTTCAATAAATAGGCTTTTTATAATTATCAACGGTTTACTAGAAAAAAAAGAAATTTTAAACAGTGTCAATACCACACACTTACCCAGCAAAATGGGGTAAGTGTGTAATCGTTCCGCATTTTATATATTAATAGCATTATTCTTTAGTTCGGCCAAGTGTGTAATACTATACTGATGCATTTTTAATAAGGTATGATAAATTTACAAGATATCTAAGTTATTACACGTTAGCAGATGTGAATTTTTATTTGTAAAACTAGTATGAAGTTTAGTACATTAGTAATATAACAGTGGACATCCTTATTTTAATTTTAAAAATAAATATAGCCAATCTACACACTTGCCCCGTTTACACACTTACCTGACTTTACCTTATTTAATAAAAATATATATGAAAAATATGAATTGATGTGCGGATGTCCACTAACAAATAAACTATTTTGTTTTATCTGCTTAATTTTTAAGAAAGAAGTTAGTGCGTGGAATAAACAAGGGTTGAATGATTTAAAGCATATTGCAAAGAGGGCAAAGAAACACGAAAACTCCGTTTCTCACATAAATGCATGCGTGGATTTTATTGTTCTAGGCAAAGTGGATATACGGTGAACAGTTAGAGAGTGCTTATTTGCGATATAAAATTACGTACAACGAAGATGTGGAAAAAAATCGGCATATTTTGCGTCGGTTAATTATGTGTATAAAAAAATGTGAAGTGTTATCCCCTGTTAGACATTGTAAAATTGAAAAGTGAACTTTCAGTAATATATGAGCGCGATGACATATGTGACGTAGATGGAGTTTTGCCACTTTTAGTGTTCATAACAGACAACAACCTAAAAAAGGTGTTGACGGAAAAATACAAACTCTTGGATATTATTTGTTCAACGCCCATGTCGACAGCAGAATGTGAACGGTGTTTTTCCACCCTCAAATGCATTAAAACATTTCTGAGAAGCACAATGTCAGAAGATCGACTGAACGCATTGGCAGTCCTATCAATAGAAAAGAAGTTCATCCAGCCTATCGCGGATTTGACAACAAAGTCATAAATGTCTTCTCCAACATGAAAAATAGGAGAATGGATTTGATGTACAAAAAATAACTTTTTATTTTGTGCCCACCCTACTTTATAACTCACGAGCCGTCACTGAATTTGAGTATAATAATAATTATAGTAGTCGTTATAATCATCCATTACTCGATACTGTGAGTAGTAGCGGATATTTTGTAATAACTACTTTGTGCCCACCACTAGTCTAATAGGCGAAAATTAACTAAAAAGAAATGCCCACTGAACAAAATAGAGTATTTCGAGATATGTTAGAAGTTAAGAGACCAGTAAACATTAACACAAAGATAACAAGAAAGAAAAATACAGTATACGTAATGTATCTATTATACCTACAGATTGTACAGATATTCGGTGATTAAATTGAGTATATGAGATAAAAGTTTCTGTCTACAAATTGGATAAACAGAATTCCAGCTGTGGCCGCTTAGCTCACTTTCAGTAATTGGCACGAGATTTCAGACCAATAATGGGAAGCATCTCAACTAACAATAAATATAAATTACATGAATTGCACTCTTAGCTGTCATTATGGCTGATTAAAGCAAATTATATCATTTGGGCACCTAAACTATGTTCTATAGGTAAGTTTGTTGTAAAATATAGTCAATATTTGTATTGGCATATTTCTACTTTCTACCAAAAAATGTTTATTTGTTCGATTACTCAATTAATCAAGTGCAATTTACGTTTTCAATTATTAAACTTTAGTTAACAAATGTGGAGCTCATGGTATTGTCAGTCTTATTAAGAAATAACATGGCCAAAGTCACAAAGGCACCTAGGTCTCATAGTGAATGTTTTATTGTCGGTCATGTCGGAATGGGTAAAAATAAAGCTGTAGTTCCGAAAAACAGTTGATCAAACTGCTTATTTACATTTATATGCAAGTTGGCGCATTAGTGTGTGGAAGCTCGATATATCTGACATTCTAAAAGTTATCAAAAAGAATATTAAGAAAAGGTATAGGTATTCTAAAGCTTCATATTTTAAAATTAGGTACACATATACAGGAAGTTTTATAACTTCGTGTCAGACCTAGCTTATATTTTTTTTAAACGGAATCCTATACTTTTTTTGCGTTTTTAATTTCTGGTTACTTTTGCGATCCTCTTCATATAAGGTTTGCCATATCTATTCCGTGTGTTTAAGAGATTAGTTCCGGTAAGAAAAAAATTATATCAGCTTTTTCGCACCATAACTTAGTTTGGCTATGTCTTCTATTTTCGCTGGTCTGAGAATTTAACAAAAGAAGTATTTCCTGGATATAAGTAGAGTCAAAACTAGGATCCTTAATTTTCTCATTAAACTTAAATGGTATACCTATATTTTTTATAATGTTTCGATAGATATTTATCGGTTCTTCCATTTTTGTTAACTATTTCCTATGCCTAACTCTTTGGCTTTAGTAGTTATTCCAAATTAAAAATTGGTTTTATTCATTGAAATTTTATTTATTAACAAGTTACACGCCGTACGTCATTTATAAAAAGGCTTTTCTTCTTCTTTATATCTTCTCGCGTTGTTACCAGTACTTCGTTTCTTTTTTCGGCTGTCTTCGTATTTCGAATTAGCTTTTCAATTCTGTAGCACTTCTATTCACCGTTTAAAAGGTAATACTTTTGTTATATTGTGAAACAGAAAATTGCAGTAATACTTTAATGTTTATATATTTTCTTAAAAATTACGTTGTATTAGATATAAATTTACGATAAGTTATTGCAGCGCCATCTGTTACACAATATCTGAATTAGTTCGTTGCTAACACTCTGGGAATGAAGTAGTACAAAAGAAAACTCCATCCTGTTACTACCCCTTTCTCTTGGAGATTGTGTCTTCTTTGTTCCTTCGTTTGTCATGTATACAAAAAAATGTGGAAATGCAATCGAGTTATACGAATGATACAATAAGTTGGTTATTGCCACAACTCCCAGTTTTCGCCGGGAAAAATAAATACTTTTATATGTAAGTAACCGAGAATGGCTTTAAAATACAAAAAAAAACAAAGGCTGTATAGTATGCAAAATAGGATGTAAATTATTCTTTAAATTTTAGAGGAGCCTACTAATATATTTTAAAGAGTGCTTTACTTCGTCTACTTCATAAATTAGCGCATAATAAGTCAATAGCAAGCTCTGTAGAATACATTTTCTATGCTGTACATACATACATCATTTAAAAAAAACCATGTTCCTTAACAAAATTTAAATTAGCACTTTTCTTGACGCTGCATGCACAAAAGACTTTCTAGTATTAAACAGATTATATCGGCTTAATTAAGTTGGAGATTCATGTGCTATCGGTAATAATATTTATTAGGAACTCAATTATTTTTATTGTAATTGCAGTTTACTGAAATTAGTCACTGAATTGTGTTAAAACTAATCGAAAAAAAATTTAAAAAACAATATGTAATACTATATTTATAAATGTTGAAAAGATTGTTTGTAGCATTAGTTAGTTATAATTTTTTAGCAATTATTAGAGAAAGATTATAACCACAACTACCATAATATCATCATTGTGCGAGTTTAACATTTCTATTTCAAACTTTTTTTCATAATTACTTCCAAATTATTCCGGAATTCCGGGAGCAAAAGATAAGTGGACTACATAATATATAAGCATGCAAGAACTTTACTGATAAAATGATATACAGTGCAACTTTCGATAACAGACACATCTATTTAATCGGCGCATGAACTTCTATATGTGTTCTGTGTGTCAATTTCTGGAGATATTTGAAATTTATTTAAGGTTTAAAATATTTGCGTATTTGTCTATTCATATATCTCCGATTGCCCATGGTGAAAAATCGATAGAAATGTCTTGAAAGAACTTGACATTCTCGGAATAATTCAACGCATGTTTATGCAGATGTGGACTAGGCTTTATGTGAATGCGTATCTTTATTAAGTAGACATTCTATATAACAAACGTCAGCAGCATATTCTGTGACGAACTGCAAATATGAATAAGAATTTACCTGTAGTTACCGGATTACATTTTTAACTTTTTCGGCAAAAGATAAATGGACGATGAGGTTGCCGCATAATTAAAAAAAAATTATATAGTTCGGAGAGATTTTTATTTTTGATTTTAAGAGTTCCTAGTGAATACAGCTTGACACTTCCAAGCACTGACACTAAAATTTTGCTGAATACAGTGGTGTTCTAGCTTCCAGCTTTCGGTAGAGATTTTTTAAGTGCCAAACATCACACTGACATGGGACTCTAAAGTTTTAATTGCAATAAAAAAATGATTTAATGTTTTAAGCATAACTACTTTCGATACCTCTTTAAAATATAAATGTGTCTAAAACTTAATTGTGATCCTTATATACTGTACTCTTTCTAACTAATTCCACTACTGTCCGCTAATTAAAGGTTATACGCTAGACTTTATTTATAACTTTTACTTTTATTTTTAACTTAACATTTCATGAGAACGTTAGAAACTTTTTATATAAAACAAACGTTTATTGTTTTATATAAAAAGGACTTGTGAAAATGAATCTTGTTTATAGAAACCAAAATGCATTTTTTGTAAATCACAAAATCATAAAAAATTAACACATTTTACAGGAAACACTCTCTTAAAACGAGAACTTTAAAACACATGTATATTCGAAATATTATGTATTCACCTCCTTCAGAGAACGCGCTTTTAGATCATTGCTTTCAATTCGCAGTAGAAATGGTTAAATAACGAGATAAGTTGCAATAAAGTGAAATGGATAGCTGAATATTATATAATTTTATCCGGTTAAAGTTATTACACCGTAGAAAAATAAAAACCTTTACGGGATTGTAACAATAAAATTTAGAATGGAAATGTTTCGTAACTTGCAATAAAATCTGACTTGAGAAAGCTAGTTAACTTACTTCTTTTAAACGGAAACTTCTTCGCTGTAAACAAAGAAAGTAATAAATAGACGTAAAATCATTCAGGTAACAATTAATTGTACTTGTGTAAGAGGAATTCTGATGTGTGAGGTGAAACATCTCCACAAGGGTATGTAAATATATTTACCAGCAGTCTGTAACGGGTTACGTGCAATTAATTTTAAATTCTATTTCAGTAACATTGTGCCGTACGCGATTCTTGATTCTCGTTTTACATACATTCCACATTTCGTTGTAGCAACGCAATAGAACGAATGGTATTTTCTCAATAAAGTGACTCTAGGGAGAAAATGCTATAAATTCAAAACGTATTCTCCAGAAGCTGCACACATTTTAAGCATGTAAGCTCTCCTTGCGGAATTGCAAAGTAGGAATTTTCTCACTCTAAGCATTACATATACCTATATGTAACACTGCATTCCTAAAAAAAATGTACTTCAACTTGTGAAAAGTCTTAGTTTGTTCTTTCTTTGCTGTGTACTGATGGTAGCATAAATGCAAAGTGAAATTGAAAATGACAAAAAATGAAAATTTAAATTTACTAGCTCAGCGGATAAAAATTTAAAAGGGCGCAAAAGACTAATTAACTTCAGGGTTACCCTCACAATAAAACCTATCATGAAAAGTAAAATGTGGGCGTTTGAAAAATTTAAGTACTTTCTTAAAAATCCCCAAAGATTGAAATGGTTGATTCAAAATAAAAGAATAGAAATTTAGAATGACATTTACAATCATTAAATTTTATTTTTATAAAAAAAAAACCTTTGTTACAAATTGCAGTAAAAAAAAATAAACCATGGACTTAAGGTCCTGGACGAAATAAAAAACTGCAGGAATCTACAATTAAAAAGGACGATGCAAATCCTTTATCAAACAAAAAACAGATTTGTTGAATACCTAATATTTCGATTTTTATTTCATTGTGCACTTAAGGTGTTTTTTTGCCAACGAATATCCTCAAACCATATTTATAAAAATTGAAAGCCGTGCATTGGTGTTGGAATAATTTTCCCCGTGTTTGAAACCGCCAGCTGTCAAAATTTGACGTATTGTGAAATGAAAGTAACATTAGTACTCATATAATAGTATAATATTTGCAGTTTATTATGCGGAAATACAACGAATAAAAACGAAAAAGATTTATATGGATACAGTCACATAAAAATAATTATTCAGAAGAAGCAAATGTCATCCACTTATGTAAAAGATATAACAGGAAAAAAATGTTCTGCAACAAGATCAGCATCAATGGTAGCGCCGTTTTTCTGGAATAGATATACTTTAATAAGCACTATTGAATAGAGGACCAAATATTGAATGTTCTTTCCATTTTTTTTTTTGTTTTTTTCCCGTTGTATTGGCTGTTTACGTTTATAATATTAATCTATAAGCTTTTTTTTATATAAATTATACTCAACTTACCTTTCACATTTGCGAGATATGGAAATTAGCTTTTACTGATATATTTTTGTAAGGATACATCTTCTGCAATAATTTTCAAAATCGAATTTAGCACGTATTATCTGAAATTACGCAAACGTATTTCTTAATTCGTGAGAAACACGCTAAAAATTTGAAATATTCAAAAAACTGATGTCAACTGACAGCTTGGTTAATGAACTCATATCGTCAGTCCTCAGTATTGTGCGGAAAGGGTTTCCCAGTATCACGGTAGGCAAGCGTGTGAGTCAGACGCAGGCGGCCGTCGAAGATCGACTATAACATATGTAGAGGACCGTCGCATACGGACTTCGGTTTATCACTTCCCCGCAATAAAAATTGGGTCCAATAATACATAATATTTATTAATTATAGTAATAAAGTGTAGTATTGTTCTAGGATGACATCGCAAATTAATAACTATAGTATTTCAAACCAAAATGAACTACCATTCACATCTTTCTTAGGGTAAAAATTATGAAAATGAAATAATAAATATAATAAGGGAGTTATTCCTGAAAAATCATCCTGATAGTGTTTAAGTAAAAAAAAAAAACAAGCCATTTGCTTAGGTAAACAAACAAAGAAAACAAAAATTGTGTTTCTTTTTCTTCGTAAGAAATGCGTGGGGTTATGGACAAAATATCAGTTATATTTTACTAGACGATCTTCGCTTAAATAACTCATGTGCTTTGGGCTGTGTTATGTTTTCGTCGATATAAAATCACAAAAACACCTGAACTAAACAAGTGACCCGTGTATGTGCAGTTTAAAAACTATATATATGCAATTCTGAAGGAAATACGTTAGTATTTATATTTAGGTAGATAAGTACATATTCTTGATAAGCACTTAATGTATTTTTCATTTTAAAATGACTGGTGATTGACCCCACCACTCAATATTGTCACGAGCCGCCACTGTTACAGATACTTATTTTGATAGGCGAATCCAAATGCTTTTAGAAAACCTGTGTAAAATGAAAATAATTTCAAAAAGTAACCATCATAGAACGTCCCGTATTTTAGCCACAATATTTTGTGTCGTATAACGTGAATAAACCTGTATAAAATCATAACTGTCCCGAGAAAAAGTGCAAGTGATTTGGAAATTTAAAGATGTTAGTTATCAAAACGCAGTAGCATCCGGTAACTAGAAACTAGAACTACGAAGAAGCCTTATATATATAAATAGTAGCATTAGAACTACACCTGCAACCAATACTTTTTAAGTCGAGCGCATTTATAATCATTATTGGAACGGCATTCAACCTACTCAGTACTGGCGCCAAAAGTCTACTTCAAATAAAAATACGTACAGAATGAGGACCAAGTATATTTTTAATCCGGTTTAGCTAATCCTGCCGGACAAACAAATTACTTTTCGTTTGTAAACTTCCTTGGCTTTTAAATGTAAACTTGTAAATGCCCGTGTGTTGACACACGGGAAATTGATAACGCGTCTTGTATAACACTAAAATTTATTCACGTCGTACCCAACGTTGAAGATAAATACAGAAATACACACGTAAGTTCAATACACTCTAAGCAGATAATTCTAAGATTTTCCTTGCTGATGTGTACATATGTGTAGCTAAATAAGGAAGTACCTTCCACGGCAATAAAGAATTATCTTACATCAGTTTCCTGGTATTTTGTTCTCTTGTCAAACGATTTCGGGAAATAATAATGTTATAACTCAAATTGTTCTTTGGTTTACTTGCTATGCTAGAGATTATATACAGTTTACTCCTACTATGCGAAGAAATTCGTATGGTTTATATATAAAAGTTTATTTTCTAAAGCGAACTCTGTTAACTGGACACAAACAGGATAGTAGCAATTTTCACTCGAACCTGTTTCTCCATAAGCGGATAATATAATTTCATAATACCAGTTCAATTTTTTAATGTTGGACCTTATCAGTAATTTTCTGATTTAGTTATCGATATTTGACTAATATAACTAACGTGCGACATTTCGACGGTACAACAGAGTTTATCAAGCTATAAAATTTAAAGGTTTAAAACAACAACAATAAATTTAAAATTACTTGTCAAATTTACATTACAAAGAGCTGATTTTAAAATAGAAAAAGACACCACAAAAAAATATATTGATTTGAAAAAAAAAAAAATATGAAAACTTAATATAATATAAAGTTTCTGGTGTGGGCGACAAAATAGCACTAAATTTAAAGTATAAAAGTGAATGAATACGTTAAGTATACTTATATCTAAAGTGTTTTGTTTTCGCTTTTTTTGCGTGTAACTATTGAAAATAACAGGCTATAACTGTGCTCAAAAAAAAAAACGGACAACGGTTTAAAACAATGAACAGACAAGGAAAACTAGATAATTTTCCCCCTTTTTCCAAAATTTCTTGAAAAATACAAAAAGAAATTAAAGTATAGCCCTAAAATTGAGATATCTTTATTATTATATCTATGCACACATTTCTGAATGCCTCAAGCAATATGAGCGGTAACAAAAATATAAAAAAATATTGTAAACGCACACTAACACACTTAGAATATTCCCTTGCTCCCGGCTATTATCTCGAAACTCCGGTGTTTACATTTACTCGCACCCTAAAGTTCCATTAACGTTGTTGGAAAATATTTTCTTTGGGTGTTTAATAATTAAGGCAGAGAGGTCAGGGCATTTAAAATCTGAAAATCATTGTCTTATTGATCATTGCAAATTCTAGTAGAATGCGCACGTGCAAAATGGTGTATTTATCGCCCATTTGTTTCAAACCACAAAATAATTTTATATTTTAAAATGTTTAATTTATTATTATTATTTTATATTATATACCTATATATTTTTATTATCTTATTAATTTAAATAATTGATTTTTACTTAACTAATATGACTTGTTTCATTGTTTTACAATTTCTGATTGACGTTTACACGTGAAGATACCATTGACGGCGAAACATATTGTGTAAGACTTTTTTTTAAATAATATAGCACTCAAGATTGGAGTTTGAACATTCATATTATTTAGCATCATATTTAAACCCATCAAATTTGGACATTATTAAATTTAACAAAATAATAGATTGTCTCTATATGAGAAAGATTTGGCTAAAAATATGTCTCGCTTTACAAGCAGTCCAAAAAATCTATTTATACATTCATATATGTTTGTTTAAGTTTACAAAGAGGCACACAACTTCCTTTACTTTACTATTGGTATGCAAAACATCACTTTCAGGTATATTGTAACAGTGATTTTTAGACAAGACCGAGTACTTAGATCAATAGTCCTTTAAAATTTTATATATTTCACGAAAAGAAAATAACTCGGCCTGTTTCATGAAAAACTAACTAACTAACGGTATTCAGACTAACGGAGCAGACAATCGGCTAATAATAATAAACAAAACTTTGCAGGGCAGTTTTGGGTGTTTTTTTTTTTTCGATGTTTAATACAGGGTCTGTGAAACCAGCCCAGATAGAGAGACGAACAAATTGCCAAAAATTGCAGTTTTATGAGCTCAATTGAATGGATCTTTTGCTTTTTAAATACACGGCTAAAAAACTGTTTTTTGCTATCTCTTTTGGCGCTTATAACTCTACTATTATCGAGTTCAGAGAGAAGATGTAAAAGAGAAATTACTTGATTTTTAAGATACTCTAACCGAACTTTTTATTTAAGCTATAATTTTTGGGATATGACAAAAAATTAAGTTTTTATAATATATAATAATAATATAATAATTTATTTTTACAGACAAATTACTGTATTTTTTTTTCTTTTTAATTTCCTAGTTGTTCACGAATTGTTGTATTTACATACCAACGAATGACTAACTTGTGAAGAAAGTGCATTCCAAGATAGTTGAACAGATAATTTGGAACAACAGTGTATATGCGGACTGGACAGCTGTTAGGATGCATATCATTTTTTTGGTTCGTTTGTATTCTGTATACCTTGTCAATGAAAATGGCTTAAAGGAAATTGCAACAAATATGATTTTTAATTTTAATACTTACAATTTGCGGTAGTGTACTAATTGTAAGTTTCTTTTTGTGGTTTCAGATTTAACATGTTTTTTATATTTATAAGTTGTATTAATTTTAGTTTTGTTTGTTTGGATATTTTTGTTTGAAAATATTGTATTATTCCCTCAACTAGCTTTGGTATTTCTTTGCTCTTGTCGACCGATCCGAAGTTCAGTGTTCTTAGGACTTTTAGTTGGAGTAGTCGCGTTTGATATATTTCATTTTCGTATGTGAAAAAAATAATAAAGTCACGTTAATTTCATAATTTTAAAGTATATTTAGTAGAAAATCCTAGTTCACATCCTAGTGTAATGATATCACTGCTAAAAAGGCCTGTATTATTATTTTAGTTAGTTATAATTCGAAAATTAAAAAGAATTTTATTCTGATATAGCGTTTGGTAGTTCCGAGTTAACGTATTTTTCTTTTGATAAGTAGTAATTTTCATGTCATTTCATTCGTTTCATTATTTAATCTGCTTTTGTTAACAAGAATTCTTTTTATTTCTCATTATTTTAGATTGAAGAACTTGCTCGGGGATTAGAATTGCGTTTTTTTTTACCTTGACATCACATGCGAGGGTTTTTTATTCTATTTAGTTTTGTCAGCGATATAGCGTTTGACCTCGTTTTTTTTTTTTTTTCTTTTTTGCTTTTGTTGAAAAATAAATCAAAACAAATAAACTTATTTATTGTCACTGTATTTAGATTTAACAACCTTTTTAATTCTAAATCATTAATATGAGAGTCAATTATGACAATTTAATATTAGTAAGTCGAGTGTGGTTTTAGAGAATGAGGTCTCAATTTTGACTTCATACACTTACAGTTTGTACTTTTTTGGTAGAACTCTGAAATCAAGATTCTCTGCTCTGGAAAAAAAAACCACAGAATAAACTTCTGGGACCTGTAACCAACTTTTTTGATTCAGCTGGTAGTGGAGCTGCTTTGACTAACCCCACGGTCATTAGCAGTATGTAGATGCAAATGACAATTATTGACAGACGCAAATAACTTTAGTTTTCAAATGCTGTTGATAGAACTTTCGTAAACTAACAACATGGATTTTTCTAGTTGAGAAAGGCTGGTTGTGTTACATTTTGTGTAATAAAAATACTGTACAAGTTGCCCAATAGCATTTCGAGCGGTATTTCGATCGTCGTAAAACTTCAGTAGTTACTTTTCGAAGATTGTATAATAGTTTGGGAAAGTATGGTTCTTTTTGTGACCTAAATAAGACTGTAAGAGGTTTTGTAAACAAACAGAATTAAAACTAGTCGGTACGTGTGATTCAAAATTTATCGATTTCAACCAGACAAATTGCAATAGAAGCGGTAGCGGACAACGCACACTTGTAGGGAAAAGTATGTGAACGATGCGACTCCAAGCCGGCAAGACAGAAGATATCGTGTCCATTCCATTACCAGGAGCCGGCATTTTCTGTTGCTTACTCAGGCTTGAATTGTTCGGATATGTTTTTCTTCAAGTCTACTATTGTACGAGCATTGAAGATGCTTAGGTTTCATCCATATAAATTATCAGTTACCCAAACACTACAGCCTGGGGATTAAAATAAGCGTATTCAATTTTGTATTTGGTTTACTAAAATTTGTGAAGCTGACTCCAGTTTAAGTTTAAAGTTTTGAGAAGAGATGAAACACGATCCACAAACTGTAGCATTTTTAATAATAACTATAAATAAACGTAATAAACATTCATAAATGCAAGAAAAATGGTATCATGTTCAAGTTAAGTTTGGGTTCAGTGTTTGGTGCGGCGTCATGAGTCCAACAAATTTTTGAATGCGCATTTTTAAAGGTACATTAACTGATGATCGTTACCTGTACTTTCTGCAGAACGATTTTGATGATATATGATATGACACGTGGTATATGCTCGAATGGTTTCAATACGATGGAAACATTTCGAATTTAAGTTAAAAACATATTTATGAAGAAAAAAGTTACGGGCAGGGACATCCACATTTAGAGGACATGAAATTGAGAATTTTGCTATACTTGAGTTACTTAAAAAATGAAAATAAATAACTAATAAAATATTTTATGTTCTATTTTCACAAAGTAATAAAAAGCATATACGTAAAATAACAACATGATTCTAACCTCAAATTCAGATGTTGCTCGTCATTTAACCAAATTAAAATGATGTGTAGTAATGACAAATTAATGTATTCCTGCTAATAACTGTAATAATGAAGAGGATTTTTTCCCAAGAAAACAGAGGATTCCAACCTACACATTCTCGTTTACCGGACGAACACTCTACCAATTAAGCCAGAGAGGATTATGCAGATTCGAGCGACAAATCTACATATGTCGATATCAGGTCTTGAAAGGCCGACAGGACGGCGAATATACAAAGATCGCAAGCATTTTTACAGTAAGAAATTAACAAATTAATGTATTTCTGCTAATAACTGTAATCATTAATGTAACGGCATGCTCATCTCTGGCTTAATTGGTAGCGTTCGTCCGATAAACGAGAGTGTGTAGTTTCGAATCCTGAGTGGGGAGAAAATGTTTCTTGGGAAAAATTCCTCTTAATTACAGTAATTAGCAGAGATACATTGATTTGTTAACTTCTTACTGTAAAAAGCTTACAATCTGTGGATGTGTCGTTGCTTTGGTATTTTTGTTTCTTTTGTTTACCCAGAAGTACAAACGTTCCAACAGTGTTTTGATGACACCTGCACATTTTCAATATCAGGAAAATGCCTATAATAATGTAGAAAGTTCAGAGGTTAAAAGTAGTGTATGCGTTTCCTATATATAAGTGTATAAAACATATATGTATAATGAGGGCGTATAAACCAATTATTATGATATTAGCATGTATATTATGTATGTGACAGGGATTTCTCGATGGAGCTGGTAAATAATGCATTCCCTCACTACTTTGCGAAATTCCTTTCAAATGAATCTGTCATCGAATAAAATTCTTTGTGATCCACGCCCACAGTTCGAATTCCATTTCATTATTAGTCCGTGTGGCACATTTGCGATAAACGAAATACTAGTGAGGAGGAGAAGCAACTTAGGAGAGCAATTTACGTATCTTATGTGCTATTTTTTAAAAGGTTACTTATTTTAGAAGGAAATTACTGCGTGACCTACGTACTTAGTGAATAACCTTATATAATAATCATAATCAAATAATCGTGTGTACATAATGCTTCTACAGATATAAATTATTTTTAGAATCAAACTTACCTAAAGTTCAAAGGATAATGAACGATTGGTGTATTATTCAAAATAATGTAACAAAAAGTATCGGCTTACTAGTTTCGGCTAAACAGCCACGTTTATTTGGAAATTATCTAACGAGTAAATTGATGGTGATTGTCCATACCTCTCTCTCTTGTATTATTCCAAGATCATGTTCGCGTTCCTCTTTAACATTTGTTCTGTCTCTTTGTAGGAAAACTGTGTTACACGGATCACCATTATCCACGATGTATCTGGCCACTAACTTGCCCAACAGTGCCATTTTTTTCCAATAAAATTAATGAATGTTATTATACGTATTCAATATTTAATAATTCAGTAGAAAAACAATACAAATTAGAAGAAAGGTCACACGCGATGTTGTTTTTGCCTATTGAATTTAACATGGCTCTGAAGATGGCTGTTTAGCCGAAACTATCCTTTACACTTTAACTCATTTTTGGACATAACCATGCATTTATTTAATGTTCCTTATGAAAACGAAATACTTTTCTGCACCTTTCTGCACATACCATATCCAGAGACAAAGAGCGCCACTATATCAATATAAGCATTGTAAGTAGAGGACTTTTCGCTGGAAATACAGTGTCGTCGAGTGGGGAAATAAGTGGGAACGGTGATTTAGTCTGCGTCCACTGCACACGTTTAGATGCAACTTCGATCGTAGCAGTTGTCAATGTGCGTATTTCGTTAGCACTGTTTTTGCGTAGCAAGGCAAAAAAGTCTGCTACAAATGTCGTGAGTTAAGTCATTTACTGCGCTCCAACACTCATCAGGTACGAGAAAACTTTGAAACTGAGTTGTCGCGTCGTAATAATTATCATTTACAAACGCGACAACTCAGTTTCCAGCACGAGCCGGAGACAGTGATTTTTCGTCAATAACAAATAGAGCATAAAAGATACCGATAAATGTTTTTTTTTTAATTCCCTAAGTTAAAGGAAATATGAACCATTGAAAGTAACTGTGAAATGAGAAAAAATGCGAAAAATGTAGTGCAGGTTGACTGATAGTCAATGCTATGTTTACAGTTGATGAGGCCTCAATTGACACCGGTATACTCTACTACGTGCGTAGAAATGAAAACGACCACTCGCTGATCAAGGCCATAAAGTATAGCTTATGTAAAGATGTCTCATCGGAGTAAAAAGTATTTTGTACAAAAGTTTTACACAATTTAATGCTGCATAGCCTATAAATATTTTTCACTAGAGTGAGACTACAGAGTGTACCACAAGTAGACAAACGCATACTTACTCCGTTATTTTAAATGGAACAGGCCTATATATTATCCCATTTTTAAATTCTACGCAGAAAACTAACATTACTTTATATAAACTACTAAGTATATGTCTATCTGTAATAACAACGTTGTTATTTATCCTTTTGTAAAAAATAGCTCCATTGTAACCTTTCGGTTAAGGCGGCGTAACTTGTCATCCGTGTATGATTAGCGTTTTTCGTTATTTCTTTTTTTTTTTGGCTGCGTAATATTTGTTGGATTTATTTAAAATCGTTGTTAGTATAAATTAAAAATGTTTTGTACAAGGGCCAGTTACAATAAACAAAGATATAGGGTGCTATTTAAAAAAAAGTGAAGTTGCCTTGGGCTAAAGTTAAGCAAATGTTTGGGACTATAGTGGACCTGGTATATCAGCGTTTCTCAAACTCATTGAGGAGTGGAACACTGCTCAATGTTCACTTTCATCGTGGAACCTTGGCTTGCTTTTATAAAATACCGTATTCAATTTACTTTTTAATGGGATGTGTGGTTCTGCTTGTTATTATTGAGCATATACTTAATATTATTGATGAAAGTTGAATTTATATAGCAGGTTTATCATCAAATTAGTTGCGGTAATTATTTTTTGTCGATACATATTTGTCGTGGCAAATGTTAAGGTGCGGATGTGGCCGTTTATGACAATTGGGCATATTGAACATTTAAACTGCACCAATATTTCACTAATAGCACTAGTGTGATTTTTGTTTTGTAACTATTATTTTAATGAAACTTCTGTATTGACATAGTAGAATGCTGTACACTGCCAATATAGAGCTTTTCAAGCACAATTTATTTCGGTATTTAATTCATTTGAAAAATACTGATTAAGATAATTTTGCTATCTCATTTCAACCACTTTCTCTTCTGAAAAATATTTCATGGATGGGATTCAATTAACTTCCTTCAAGCACTGATCAGTTTGGATGCATTATCAAAAATTATTTTCCTTGAAAGCAAGAATTTTTTTGAGACCACTAAAAGCATCTACTCGATTACCCCAAAGAACTAAATGGAGTTTGTTTGTTAACCTTTGTAAAAATGCCGTTTAAGTAGACCATTTTCAATCACCTAATTTCGATCAAATAATTGACCTTTCAGTTCAAAATTGTGTTCCAAAAAAGCACGCAGGTCGTTCCTTAGTTCAAAAATACGGGTTAGTATCTTCCTTCGAGATAACCATCTCACTTTAATATGTAAACAAAAGAAGCTTATGCATACTTCCCATGTCTTCTCATAGTATTTGCAATCAACGATTATTTACTGGTCGAGATTTTTTGAAATTAATGATTTTGACGGCTTCACCAAGACCACTCTTAAATGAACGATATTTTTTCTAACAATTCTCACGTAAGCATCGGATTAGTTTCCAGTCAGATACTGATTTGCACAAAGGACAAACTATTAATATAATTTGTTATCAAAATTTCAAGACCAAATTTATAAAAAAATAAAAAAAGGAAACTTTCAGCATGTTTTATAAAACATGCAGCAATCAGGGCTATCAGGCATCGTTTAGTGTTGAAAACCCATTATTTTTAAAATAAGTTGTGTTTTGGGAATTCGATGTTTCATTTAAGATATTGAAGGATCAGTATGTCTATCTTCGTAGTATCAGAGATATTAGCAATTTTATATCGCGAAAAGAAAATAGTGAACGAGTGAAAACACTCTGTATTAAGTCGAGCAAAACGCGTTTTCTAACTGTAGGTAGCTAAATTAATCGCATTTACACCAGTTCCAACTGAACGTTTATGTATACTTTGGTGGCCCACATAAAACACGACGTGTTCGTTAACAAGATATTTCGTAGGTGTCGCGTCGAATACATGATTCCTGATGCAAATTTATGTTGACACACGGAAGATAAACATTTCAAATGTTCGACTACCGAAGTTCGCAAATATCGCCTGAAATGTATTGGCATTTCGAAGAATACCCTCTTTTCTTTGATATACTGTGTAACCAGGTGTGATCCAGCGTGTATATTTTTCGCGTGACGAAGTGAAAAGGGCCAGATTATTTTTCTATTTTTTCCTGGATACGACGGAGCAAATAGTTCTCTGAAAATACACAAAACGGAAAATACGGCAGAGTTTGATGCGCAAACTCCTCTAAATCTGAAGTAAAGTTTTTGCAAATAAACTCGCTGAAGAAAATTGATAAATTGCAGACACCTTCAGATTTGCAGTAAAATTAAGATATTTAATAAGTAGTGATTCTAGATGAGTTATTTCATATTTTGTAATTATTGGAGAGCTCCTTATTACTCATAAGACCGCCTATACACCACCGCTCACAAGTGTTTAGTCACTTGCATCTTTTTAAATTATTAAAAAAAAATAGATTACCGGTATGGGTAGGGATATAAGTTTAAACTACGACAAAAGAAATGAAATCGCTATTTCCCAAATAAATAGGGAAATAAGCTGATGTAATTAAAATATCGAAAATAGCCCCTTTCCGGTTCAGGTAAAGATCATTAAATAAGGATTCGTTTGTCGGCAAGCTGTGAACATGCAATAATACAGAAAAATACGTGTCTTTCGGCATTATAAATATTTAGTTTAGTATTCAAGTTTCATTGCGAAGTAGTAAGTACAGAAGAGTTTTTGCAATATCTAAAAATATCCTTTAATTTTCAATAACGCCCGGGAAAAAGAATTATCCACAGCAACACGAGCTCAAATAGTGACTTACCAAAACATTGAACTTATATCTTAGAAGTATGTATTCGAAAAGAAAATGATGAGCGGTTAGTGAAAAGTAAACGAAATATTCGAAAAACTGCGGTGAAAATTACCACCAAAATAAATATTTGGCACCGATATCCTCCATTATACCCACAATAAAGCATGGAGAAGGATTAACGATGATTCCAGTTTGGTTTGGCGGGGGTTCCGCTAGCGATATACAGCGAAACCTCGTTAACCCGAATCAATTGGGATCAGAGCCGATCCGGGTTAACAAAAATCCGGGTTACACGGACACTAGAGTAAAAAAAAATACAATAAAACAGTAGTTACAGAAAAATGACTTCATTTCGTAGATTCGCATTTCTAAAAAAAAATATCAGTGAAAATTCATCCCGGTTATCCGGAGATCCGGTTCACGGGGTTCGATTTATCGAGATTCCACTGTAATAAGAGTAGAGAGAAATGTTTGGAAAGGAATATCATTTCGTAGGAAACAAGAAACGAAAAACATTGTGATTAGGAAAGCCTTCTTCAACTAGATCGTGTTTTTATGGAAGGTACTTGATCTAAAGCTTCGAAAATTTGCCCCAACAAAAATGTTTTAGTCGCAACTACGAGAATCAAGGAACAAAATAGAGCTACTAACATTGGCAGAGCTCTTAGAAACAATACCCAGCCTATGCAGGGCTGTAATAACAGCAAAAGGCGGACACATTGCTGAATCTCAAATTTAAGTGAAATTATTTTCGTGTAGAAAATAAGGAAAAACTTGCTTTCCTAAGTACTAAGTTCTTTTTATAATTGCAATTTATTTTACGAGCGTTTAATTGAGAAGCAGCAGTCCCTTACCAATCCTTGAGAGTTATAAAATACGAAAAAGTGCAAACAATAAAGTAATAATACAAAGTCACTCGTTATTATAGACCTGCTTCAACATACTTCTAACAGTCGTTCTTTTATGAAAACTACTTATATGTTACTGTCAACTAGTCTAGTAAAAATATGTAATACGTAGTGCATATGGCAAAGGGACTATGTTCTAATTTTATATCTCAAACCTTAATTATTAGGTATGAAAATTTTTTTAATGAAACTTTAAATTATTTTTTTTGTACACAATAGTAGATTGAGTTATGAATAAACATCAGGTATTTTGCCTTTGAAATTGGGGAATGGTATCAGTATAACATTGCAAAACAACAGTTTCATTCTTGTGATGGAATTGTTCTTAGCCGATAATGTAAAATTATGTTTCTTCTTTTTTCTTGAGGTAGCGGCTTTTTTGTTTAAAAGTGAATTACATTTTTTTTTCCAATTAAAGCATTCTTTGACGTTTCGACAAGTTTTTATTCTTATTGTCTTCTTCAGAAATTTTTTAAATACAATTTAATTTTTTATCTATAATTAATAACATTGTAAATTATTAAAATTTTTAAATTCTATAGCTGAGTGTATACTTACAACATTTAACGACGACACAACATTTTAAAATTACTTTAAAATTTACATTTTTACTGGGCCTTGCGTGTTGTTTGGAATATAAACTTCGGCACTTTAAATGCAGTACGCTTCACAATCAGTCAATAATTGTATGTGACAAATAACTATCTTATTATTATTGTGAAAATGTAAATTTTAAAGTAATTTTAAAATGTTGTGTCGTCGTTAAATGTTGTAAGTATACACTCAGCTATAGAATTTAAAAATTTTAATAATTTACAATGTTATTAATTATAGATAAAAAATTAAATTGTATTTAAAAAATTTCTGAAGAAGACAATAAGAATAAAACTTGTCGAAACGTCAAAGAATGCTGTAATTGAAAAAAAAATGTAATTCACTTTTAAACAAAAAAAGCCGCTACCTCAAGAAAAAAGAAGAAACATAGTTTCATTCTTTGCGTACGATTATAGATAATTCCGGTTTGAAGTACATTGAAGAAAATGCAGTTGGTATACCAACATGTAATTAAAAAGTCAATCACGTTAAGTGCTTCTCTATTGGCTCACTCTTTTACATATACACCTTCGCTGATTTCTCTTTGGCCTTTGCATGTCATTCTTCTATTATCTTATCGTATCCTCCAGCCATTCAGTATCATTAGTTATAGGCGTCAGTACCTATTTTTATAATCTTAGGTCCGTGGATTTAGTACACACTACATTTTAATTAGTTATTGTAAATCGTTAAAATTTAAGTTCGTAGTGCGAATAATGTAGGTATACTACATAATCATAAAGTTTCTCTCATTTAACTGTATGCTATCAACTGACTAGAATGATCTATACTAGTAGGTAACAGCAATATATAAAGCTTTTCGTTTCCGTTAATAGCTACAGCCTACTACTTTTTAGTAGCAGTCTAAGAAACCTGCCGCTTTTTGTAACAGTTTTACTTATTGTTGGCGACATACATGATAATTAGTGATTGTGATTTTTGTTGGCACGCAGTAGCGTATACAGAGAAAAAGAATTCTTTAAATCAAAGAAATGTTTCTGGGCAACTATTTAAAAGAACCATTTTTTTTCAGTCAAAACATAAACAATAGTGTTATTTTAGTGAAACAAATAAGTATTAACTGAAAGAAATAGTTCTTTAAATAGCGGCAAAGAGATATTTCTTTGATTCGAAGAATCCTTTTTGTGTGTAATATTAGTACATACTCCCCAGGCAAAGCGTGTAAATCGGTTTAGATAAATATATGTATATACATATGCAACATATGCTTACTGATCATGTACAGTTTGCGCCACTGCGTGCCAACAAAAATTACCATCTCAAATGGTAACGGATAATTTGTTCCTAGGAACAATATATACACCGTGTTCAACTGAAAATGTACGAATATGAAAAAAGACCCTAAGCCCTTGCCAATCTCAAGCACTTGATTTTTATCTCCCTGTATGTGCCTCACATAAGTTTTATACTGTCAACTGGACGTGAACGACCTGTAGTTTCAACATTTGCATTCGAAATTATAGCTTATAGTATTTTACTGCTATTAAACGGTATTTAATATGTCTGTGAAAGGTTCAATTTTAATTTAAATCAATCAATTAATTTTTAAATTAATTGACAAGTTCTAGTGCACTAAATGTTCTTTTTGAGTATTTTACAAGAGCAAAACTTAATTAGGAATTAAAGAAAAAGATTGAAATATACAATTACCAAAACGAAGAGCATAATTTATAAAAATATACCAGAATAAATAAAGTTGTGTTTATGGCTACTAGCTCAAGAGTTTTTATTAAAAAAAAAACTGTAAAGAAGTTCGTTGAAAAACTAGGGAAATAATTTTCCTTTTACCAAATCAAGTTACTTATTAAGGTATACCTGTAATATATCGTCTAAAGATATTTTATATACATTTCATATGATATGCAGCGTTCCAACACAGAGATATTTTATCCCGCTAAATATGAGAATAAAATCCACTAGAATCCCTTTTTTTTCGAAATAAGTTAAAATAAACTAAAATCCAACGTCAAATCAGAACTTTTCATTCAGAGATGAGTACTTATTTAAAATCTATAACCTTATTATGCACTGGCCGGCATAAATATTGCAACATATGGGATTTTTGTTATTAAAATATGCTATTTGGAAGAAGGGAGGGGTCAGGGGAGGGGAGCGGCATAGCTTGTGCATATGTAAGAAGAATCTGGCAAATGTACATGTATAACATATAGCTGATCGTTTAAAGAGGGATTTTTATGATATCTTTGCATTCTGTTATGAAACATGGCTCATCTTTTAGACTAAATACTATGTCTCTGACATAGCCAATCTTCTTGCAATAAAAAAAAACTTCCAATCATGTGTCCCATCTTGTTGTATCTGGCGCAGATGGTAAACGCAAATTCGGAAATTATATCCTATTTCTACAGTAATATTTCGTCTACAGATATCCAATTAAAGTTGTTAGAAATATTAGATTTTATAGAAGCCATTACTACAGCATATCTAACAATCAGAATATCATCTCTTTGTCGGTTCTTTTGATCTCAGTGTGTAAAAATTGACTTTGACGTCACTGTTCGGGCGAGTAGTCAGGATAGGCTTTGATAGAATTCGGCGCCTGACACGACCTAACTGAAATGAATTTCGAGAATATGATACATATCTACGTTAAAATGAATGCATATCGCTTATTTTTACAATTTTTTACTTTCTTTTCCATTATTTTGACATTTTATCGACTTGCACTTGATAAACACCATTTAAATTAACAGATGAAAATAAACTTGAAGTCAGCTGCGTGTACCTAATGCAAAGAGCGAGCCACAAGTTCTCACCCGATCTAATGGCGAACCAAGCTGCGCGTTGAGATTGCATGAACCCTTCCCGCTAGGCTAAGATGACATTTTGGATGTTAGATATTCTGTGCATTACTTCGATGTGGCACTGAAGTAAATATATTTCGCAGAGCCTGGTTTCATAAGGGATATGCCTATTGGTGTATTTATTTAAACATTTATGCAAAACAGGATTTTGCAATTTAGACAAAGGAATGTTAACTACAACAAATGCTTCACATAATTTTAAATAGAAGGTATCTTCATTGCCAAACTGTTTTTGTTGGTGCATTTTTGTCTGGACGCATTGTACCAATTGTTATTAACAACGAAACATAAGCTAACGATACCAGCGTAGTGTATTGATCGTTATGATCCTATTGATCAGCCAAACGATACTGACGACCGATTTTATGCGCGTGCAGTTTAATTTTTTTATTCAGCCGTACGCCGCTGAGATGTGACGTCAAACTATATTTTCACTAACAGTGGTAATAACTGAAATCCCTTCGTTAAACTACAATTATTATTCTGCAAAGTGACATCAAAATTTTGTCGACACATTTTTTATATTTCAAACGTGCATTGTATTAAATAAGCTGTGAGACATTGTCTGTGTTACCAGAGAGAAAGGTTAAAATAAAACAGCGGTTTAAAAAATATTTAATAATTTAATTTATTCCCGATTTGAATGTCAATATTAATATTGCAAGGATAACGTCAGTTTTCTACTGGTTCTGATATCGGACTTCTTGATTAGGCAAGGCTCTGCAAACAGTTTTAGTCGTTCTTTATATAATAAAACGCTGCCGTTTCAGCGCCGGCCTCTCGGCGTATACAACCAGTGCAAAGAACCAAACGTTGCGGAGAGCAAGAGAAGTCGTTCTGCTTCTTCTTCGTCTCACTTCTTTCATCGTTCACCTTACGATGGTGTACCGTACCGTCACGAACTCGTCGTCGTCTTCGGGGAGGAAGAGAGCTGCACGCGAACACAGAAGCAGGTCCCCCATAGAAACACACATTTCTACTTTTCCAGCGCATGCTTCGATGCACAGCATCGCGATCGCCGACCGCTTAGACCGTGCCGTTCGCGTTACTACGAAACTACGGTCGGCCTGGTGTAGAGGCGATCGCGTTTAAAGGGTGTGCGGTCTCGAATTACTATACAGTCCTGCGGGACGGTTTTGTTTGTTTATTTATCGCGCTTCTGCGCCACTGATCAATTTTCGATTTTGTTTGCGGCTAGACCGGCATGACCGAACTCGTGTCTTGTATCGCGCCGGTCGGGAGCGACCGACAACATTCGCCAACATCTGAAGATTTCAAAGCCACAACTTAATTTGCGGTTATCGTTATTTCTTTGAGACGGACTTTAAAAGTTGTTAAGAAAAAAAAAAAACCTGTGCTCGAAATGTGACTCGAAAAGACGACATTCGCCGGTTCAAAATGATGGACCAAGGGATAAGACGTATGTATCAATCCGCAGTTAAAGTTTGTGCATCAGTTTCCTTTTGTGTCGCTGCAACGGAACTTTGTCATCGACTTTGTGATTTGTTGTTTTTGTTACGTGTAAATATATACAGTGTGTTGCTTGTGTGTATATAGATGGAGCAAGTTGCCTTGTGTTTACCTTGCATGCGAGAGTAACTAGTTTTTTTTTTGTGACCGCTGCCTGATTTATGTAGCTGTATTTTCGAAAGCCAGTTTTATTTTTGACGCCGGAGGCCTTTGTTTTCGTTCCTTTTCTCTTTTACCCAATCGCCGTCTTCATCTATACCCGAGGATTTTAGCCCAAGCGGCAACGTCTCCAGCTGTTATAACCGTCCTCTTGCAAGTAAGTAATACACCTGTAATGTGTGAGTATAATATGCGATCCGATCGATCGAGAATGCGAAACAAACTAACAACCTGTTGGGATTACAGGAATATCGACTGGCGTAAATATGTATATTGGTTCAACCTTGCGTTAATCATAAATATTTGACGACGTTATTTTCTAGACCGGATTGATTTTTCCCCAAATTAATTATTTACTGTCGATATCACCACGCCGCGAATGATAGGATATCGGACATTGTGGGTCGCCGCGGATGTTAAAAGCCTGTGGGAATTATACCTACAATTGCTTTTATTTATATACTTCCCTAACTTTGTGTCCTGCTCATACTTTACTAGGTATTTTTAATATTGACCCACTGAAATAAGTTTACTACAATAATATTTGAATTCCATTCCTTGCCTGTGTAACATTAACATTAGCCCTTTGATTAATTCATTGTATACTCGGTTAAATATAATTTCGAATAATGGAGACTGCTATTAAACAATATTGAAACTGATCGTTATTTCACCTTAGGCTAATATTTTTAGACCGTAATACGTAGTGTAATTACATCGTATCGACTAAATATTAACGGCCAAATCTTCCAGTTAATGAGCAGTACATCCAT
This sequence comes from Protaetia brevitarsis, assembly GCA_004143645.1. Lineage (NCBI taxonomy): Eukaryota > Metazoa > Arthropoda > Insecta > Coleoptera > Scarabaeidae > Protaetia > Protaetia brevitarsis. The sequence continues at coordinate 1,049,473 of RXPK01000013.1, read as the reverse complement.
GAGATCGTCTTCTAAACCAATTAGATTTAAGCCTTGAAACCTGCGCCCTCCTATATTGTAAAATACACGATGTAGGTTTCCTTGAGATGTAAAACTTCGTCGATTTCGAAGATTTAGCCGCACTTGCTGGCTTTATAATTATTAAAGCTACGAATTAGAGAAGATTCAATATTTTTTAGTGCAATAAAAATACAATTAGACTATGTGAAAGTAGACAAAACTGTATTCAAGACGTACTATTTCGAGGTTAAGTGCGAGACGTTTTTAACGAATTTAACGTGTGGTAATGGTGATCTGGAAGCGAAAGTTACTAAAAGGAACCAACATTTTGGTAAAACACAGGCGAAATACAAACTAAACTAACTTAATTATCCCCCCAAAATGACCATAATAGCATTCACGAGAAGGAGGAAGTTAGATGTCTTGAATCGCTAAAACTCCGGAGTAAGAAATAAGACTGTTAGAGGAAGTGAAATATCTTAGCGTCATCCTTGACTCTAAGCTCACTTGGAATCAACGGTTTCAAAGAATTAAAACTAGAGCAGAGATAACATTTATGTTAGCTAGAAGAGCTCGTGGGAAAACATCGGAATGAAGACCAAATATGATGTATGGTCAGACCTGTGATCACTTATGCATCTCTGGTATGGCGGACAAAGATGCAGCAACAAGCTGTAATAACTGAACTCAGTAAGATACGGAGACTTGCGTGCTTGGGAATAACAGACGCAATGAGAACTACTCCTACTGTAGCAATGGAATGCCTATTAGACCTCCCTCCTCTCCAGCTGGTGATGATGGAGGAGGCAAGAATGGGCTTATCTCAGATTGCAAGAACTACCAAGCGACAGATATGCAGGATTGGGACACAGCAATATTATACATCGTACATGCATGTGGAAGATAACCTTTTAGGATTGAGACCAGATCCATGATGTCGACATATATATTTAACAGATAAACTGGAATCACACTTGAGGTACAGAGACAAGTTCGAGGAATTGCCCTGGTTTACAGACGGATCAAAAACCGGTTTTTGATGGAAATCTTTAGTGAGCTGAGAAACACAATGATCAACCTTCATTGTGCAACTGCAATCTATATTGCAACAGACTCGCAGATCGCATTAAAATCACTTTGCTGTGGGTGCCTGGACATTCGACAATCGAAGAAAACGAAAAAGCCGTTCAATTAGAAAAGAAGGGATTATCAACTTTATATATAGGCCCACAACCTGTTCTACGAGTGCCCAAAAACACAGCACGAGAACAGGTAAGAATTTGGAGTAAAAGCAAAACACAAGGAATACTGAGATAAAACAATCAGGCAAACTCATGGAAAAACCTTTATTAAGGGACCGTCAAAGGAGAAGACTGAAGAACTACTGCAGTTTAGTAAGAATCATCTTCGCACCGTAACAGATCTCCTTACAGGCCACTGTGCACTGAAAGGACAGCTACAAAAAATTGGGTTCATCACTGCAGACACCAACTGCAGGCGCTGTAATGGGATGACTAAGAACGCTTACCACATTCTGTCTGAATATGAGACTCAGGTCGCAAAAAACAGGCAATTAATAATAATAATAATAATTCTAGAACCGATCTATGCAATGTTTTGAAATTTGTTCGTTTAAAAGTATTTGTTTGTTGTCAACTGTGCAATTGTAAGAATTATTAGCTTTCACATTTTTTATCCGTTGCTATAAACTGTAACTAATATAAAAATTGTAAAATTTGAATTATGATTAAGAGAATGAAATTGTTTTATACAGATGCAAGTCATTTGATTACATCAGAAGTAGAACATTAATAAAAAAAAATACTATAATGACTGGTTTGAATAAATAAATTTGTCAATATAAGCAGATTTCTGATACATTAATTTAAGACGAAGATTAATTTTGCTTCATCACTACACATTTAAAATTGGATTTAAGGCGCAAAAAGACATTATACATTTATACGCTTTGTTTAGTTTGATTCTAAACATTTAAACAAATCTTTATTATTTGTCAATACCTATATCTAATTTAATATAGTTTAAAGTGTCACTATATAACTGGTGTTATATCATCCTAAAGCGCTCAAAATCGTATAAAAATCAAATTGAAAAATCGTCTTTTTAATTCTTTTTGTATCAAGAATCCATACACGCCGAGTAGTTGAATTGGACCTGTAGCCGGAAGAAATTTCCGAAAAGAAGGATATAACTTTTTACATTTTAATGGCATCTGTTAGCAGTCGACAAATATGTTGAAAGAACTGGAAATTAAACGTCTTCCATCTCTTCAAAATGAATTTAAATATACTTCTACATCTACCAAGTTTTATTAAAATTTTGACTAAATTTTGACACTTAGAAAGCCTTCCTTGTTAGTGCAATACTTAAAATAAATATGATTGTTGAAACGAAAAAGTAGCAATAGTGTCTTTAAGAGTGTGGGTAACAGCATTTTTGTTTCTAAAATTCTAATCCTGCTGGTTAATACTAAATAGAAACAAGTTTCCAATATGTAATGGTACTTTTAATCGATCCCAATGTAATCATTTAGCTTTGATAATGATAACTAAAAATAAGACTACCTTAAAATAGAGTTGCAATAGTTTCCTGTTTCGTTCTAATCATACCAAAATATCATTGTGCTACTTCCGAAAGGAATGTCAATTTATTCTATATTTACAGTGAACTTGAAATTTTATTGCGACATGGACTTGGGTAATATCAGTTTCTACCATCATCATTGCACCAACCTACCATGCTTATTATTTCTTTATTTTCAAGGTGTGTCGATATAAGAGAACACCTGTTGTGTGTACTATTTTTACCCGCCATAAATTAAATGCCGAGTCTGAAAGAGTAGCATTGACATTTACTGGTCAAGATATTCGACCATATTGTTTCGTCAAGGTATTCAAGATTTTATTGGCGGTCTCTTAATACACAAAAACGAAGAGCATGTATTAAGTGCATGTAGTAGCGTACGTGTTATTTATATATTTATACCAACCGAAATGTTAAATTTGCACATGATACCGACCTTTAATATCGAGTTAAATTACTTTAAGCTAGGTGTTGTTCTAGTTTCTAGTTTAAGACACGGGAAGGGTACTTACAGCTAACTGAACAGGCACTGTACTGAAATTAAAAAAAAATAACAATAGGGATCACAACAAAAAAAAATGGCAGTCAATCAAAAATGTTTGTAAAGTTACAGAATGTAAATGTTAACATTAATTATGTAGATTTAACAATATTCCTAGCATTGTTCCAACAATCAAGAGCATTTTATTTTAAATCTTCAATATTGTCAGGCCATTAAGTGTTCGGAGTAAAATAAATGTTTTATGTTAAATCTGCCAGAAGGATTGATTAAAATCAAAAGCAGAACTTATTAGGTTAAACAAACATTTTAAGTTAAAAGAACCAGTTTTATCTGTGTTAAAATAAAAAACTACATATCCTTTCGGAATATAATAAAAAAAACGGCCAATTTGAGCAAAACTTTTATTTTATGTTCTTCTTAATCAACGGCGAACCAAAATTTTTTGTTGCAGGAACGAAAAAAAATTTCAAGTATTTGTTGTTGGTACAACAAATTTATGTTGTTATGGCAACTCTAGCAAGGGGTCAGTTTTAACCTTTGTATCACACGTAAAATTATATTTTGTTAACACAACTTTCTCTCTGTACACGAAAAAAAAATGTAACTTACTCAAAGTCCGCATCATATTGGGGGTTGATCGCAAAGATTACTTAGCCTCCGTAGTATGTGGTTAAGGGGAAGTCGCCCTTTGAACGATCACAGATCCTATTTGGTATTTATCTGGTAAATATATCAGATTAATAATTTACAATCGTTTTTACTATGCTATTTCTGCTAAATATGTGATGTTACTGGAATGAAATACGAGAAGCGTCATCTGTAGGCAATTTCTGTAATACATGTAAGTATTTAATGTGTTTGCTATACTATGTAGGGAGAAAACTGCTATAAAATAGATGTGCTACTATCGTACTTCGATTCTTCAGTTTCCACAACTCAAAACGTAATTTGATGCTTCAGATTTGTCTATCTAACCGTATTTTTGATTGAATGAAAAAAAGCGTGTTAACTTTCTAGTAATATCAAAGGAACCATTTTTATTGTTAATTAGAAGAAGTTGAAATTTTAACTTAACTAAACAGATGCAAGCTAAATTCTTTCTTTATAGAACCTGAGAAATTGCTTTAGTGTAACTCAAATTTTGGTCATAATAACCAAAAAACTTCAACAAAGAGCGTTTTGTTAATTCAACACAGTAACTTTTCGAAGTGTGGTAAATAGACCAGATTAATATTTTATAACTCTGACTCCTGTGCTTTTTATGACCATTATACGTCATTGCTGGTGTGAAATAGTGAAAGTACAATCTTCAGGGCGATTTCAATGATACAAATATTAATATGTAGAAACTGTTGTTCACATGAACCCATTGGATTTGTTAAATTAATAACATATTATGGCTGCCTTTATTCGTTTTCGTAAGGTTAACTAAAATTTCAATTCAACAATATTTTATTAACAACACCTGTTTCCTTAATTTAACTCATGTAGTTTTCTCAGTGTATTATTTATTTATCATTTTGGTACTATTTTCGTTATAAGCTTAAAGACATGCCTATCTGTTTATTATTTTTATTTGTATTTTAATCTAAACTTACTGCAATAGAAATTTTAACAGTTTTAGTAATAATAAGAATATTTTAATTTAACAATTAAATATTCTCAATTGACGATAATTGATTTTCAAAAATGTACTGCTACTTTTTCCAATGTAAATGCAGTATTTTGCGCTTAATTTAATAAAACTTTACAGATCACGTATATAGTATGGTAACATTAATAAATAGTATTTCAAGCCAAGGGAGGGAAGTGCCCTATTGCAGGCCGTGGGAAAATTTTATAAACAGAGCCGAAGGCGAGGTTTGTAATTTCTCTGGCCAATGCCCGCAATTGCATTTTCTTCACGTCGTTTGAATGCGATTTTTTTCCCAGCCAGTACAATTTTAACTAATTAAATCTCTAAAAATAATAAAGACGCACCTGTGAGTGACATGATAGATAGTAGGCTTAATCTGTCAAATATTTTTTTGAAAACTGTCAAATCGTTTTTGAAAAAATTTTCAATAATAGTAAATAAAACTAATTTAATTAAAATTTAATATCATAAATACAGTCGCGAGCAAATGTTATAGGCACCTTTGACAAAACTAATGGGTTTCATGTTTCTTGCAGTTTTTGTGACAGTTATTTCAACGTTTTTTATAATCGTCTTTATGGTTACAATAGTCTTTATAGATACTTTTTGTAAATGTATTATTTTTTTTTAAATATTTTCAAGTCTTCGAGATGTCACTTTCCCCCTCCCATCTAAAAAGTATTATAGCTGTACTAAAAACACTCTAATATGCAACAAATTAATAAGATCCCTTAAAATACTACATATCTATAATGTATTACCTACAAGTTTTTATTTCTCATTTTTTACTGTTATATTCGCTCAAAATTTAGGGTGCCTATAACATTTGCTCGCGACTGTATTTATTATGCTCCCTCAAATGAGGAAGCATAATAAATCCTTTATTTCCCCTACTGGGAAAAAACTAGTTTTGTTAAAGTAATTAAAAATTTATCTCAAAATATACTACTGTAAAGCGTTGCTCTAACATTTATGGTTTACTTAATATAACAAAATATTGTTAACATTTTTTTTTCAACTTATTGTAACCCTCAACAAAGTGTTTTTGGTTAACGGAACGCATTTTCTTATCTTAGTGCATAGACACGCCTAGAATTGCACTATTAGGGTATGCATATTTATAAACATCTAAGGTCGTTCTTAGAAAATAATGACATCAAATTTTATATATATAAATTTTAATTAACGTGTGATCAACAGGGCATTCAATAAAAGGTACCAATGGTTAGCATTATGTCTGCTTCTTGGTCCCAGTAAGTTTAATTGCAAGGCTACAGTAGCCACCAATTGTTGAAACAATGTCAGTATTATGTTAGTAAATTTATGTAGATTTGTCTCAGTTTCACATGCGACCTGTCTGGTCGACCAAGTGTAACAACTTTCCCATTGTTTTCTACTTCAGGAAGCCTTTAAAAACGTTTGTACAAGAGCAGTTGTTATTTATCTAATATTTAATTGTATCTAGTTATGCACATATAGCAATTCATTCAACCATTGAATAATAGAGTACTTTCGATCTATGTTCAAATACAAACTTTCGAACAGACAATTTCGACTAAATGAATCACTAAGTGGAGTAGTACAACGACTCGTGTATTTTTGTATTTCTGTTTCGGATTTTTAATATTTGGAAAGGATAAGATGCAGTCGTGCCAAAAAGAAATCTGACATAAGAATATTATAAATGAAATGATTTGAACGAAATTTAGAACTGTGAACCAGCAAATCAGCAATGAAAGCAAAATTCGTACACGGATCAACGGCAATTTTTTCACCATTGATCCACCTTCCAAGTACCAACTGAATTTTCGATGTTTTATCAGCCGCGGAGTTCTAATTAGTGCATTTACTGTAAAGAAATAATTAAATTTCTGAATTCAACCCGACATCTTAATGTTACAAAGACAGCGGTGTAATTAGACTTGCCAATAGACTTTGTGAAACTTTGTTCCGCAGCGTATATTTTTCATAAAGGATTTAGATAAATTTTAAATGGTATCCTGAGCTTGAACCGAAGTGAACTTTTTTGTACGGTTTCGTTGGTAAGAGAAAAGTTTAGTAACGATCTAATTTATTCAATTGTTAATGAAATAAATGAAAATACGATGTATTATTAGTAAGAAATTAAGTAGTATAAGTAGGTATCGTTTTAGAAGGATGCCTCTTATGCCCGCGCACATGTAGCACGTCTGTAAATTTGAAACCGTTCCGTATGTTCTTAACCAGAAGAACGTATCCGGCTTTTCCTCGTATTCTAAAAGACAGTGACAAGTCGAGTTGTAGAGGATCGACACATGCATCTATTCTTGTAGTACGTGTGCACAGAGTACAATATGTTCACGTATCCTCCATTCTTGCTGACGTACGTAAATAATGTTCGGTAACTGCGACAATAGAAATATGCATTGACTTGTTCCCCTTGAAGCGGATGTGGCGGCAAAAAGTCGAGTTTTCTTTGGACATGATATTAAGGGCGAACAATTTACTGTGTTCCGAAATGAGATCTTTGGACCGCTTGGGACGTGCTTGAGGATTTAATAAACTTCTTCTATCTCGTTCCACACCTACTACAACTACATATTTATACGTATTATCGTATACTTACTCATTAATATGAAAGTACCTAATTGACAACTCCTACTAACCCCTTTTTGTTAAAAGTTCTTTGTTCCTATTTTAAACAATTTTAATGTTCTATTCATGTTATCCTATCGTACTTATTTTTGAAGATATTCTAAGACGACATGTTTCCTCAGCTTCCAGTAAGGATGACAGTACACAATCTCCTTTATATCTCCACAATAAAAAGCCAACTTTGACCAGGTCTGCGCGTCTTGCTCATCAGGATAATCCTCATTTAACTATTTAATTACGTCATGCACAAAGTGAGTCGTAGTTCATCATGTTGGAAGCACATTTGCCCTCTTACTCAAGAGATAAATTATCCAACACATCTCTAAATGCATTCTCAGGAAAGTATAAAGTGATCCTATGAGATAATCATAAAAAAATGCCGATCGAATAGTGTGTTACCAATAATACTTCCTCATACATTAATCCACCACGGTCTTGAAGATTTTCACTTCGATAAACACGTAGATTAACTGTGTGATAATAATGAAAATTGAGAAGTTCTCGAAGATTATTTATCAGACACAAAGAGAAACTGTTTTTCTTCGATTAGATTAAACTCAAAGTGTGAATTTTGCAAACAGTTGCTTCTGTTGTTCTTTCGGTAAATTCGTCAATCATGGCGGTTCACATTCCTATGCAAAGTAGTTTATCCTAAATCGTATTTTATTGAAGAAGCCTGATTTCGCTCTATTTCTAGTGTTTTATTGACTAAGAATCAACTTTCGATCAAAGTCACATTTTTATGTAAAATGCGTTATGCTGAAATGTATGAAATTATGCCTACGACCTGTCACTACCAAAATTTCTCCATTGGTTGCAGTTTTAGGTGTTGCTTTTTCTGATAATTTATTTTTTTAATCCTTCCAAATCTCTATTTTACTTTTTCAAAAAAAAAAAAGCATATTAGGTTTGTTTTCCGCGTTTGGATATATCTGTGAAATCAGAAAACAGTTTCTGTCACACTCTGCTACTACATGCGCCATATGAATTAATTCTTCTTTCGATTTTTTTTTTATGCAAGTATGTAAATACTTTATTATTACCGGATTAACGTCAAATTACTGTTATTATGAAATCGTCAACTATTAAAATTTTAATTTAAAAAAAAAATGGAGATATCCGCAATTGAAGTTGTATTTTAAAATTTGGTGTATTCATTCTAGGTGATAATGAAATTGCAATCGTTTTTCTCACACAATTTAAGTGACATAATTTCTAGGACATCAAAGATATCTTGCAATTATGGCAGTTTAGACTTGATATTTGTTATTCAAAATTTACTGGCATTTCTAATGATACAATAATAATGGAGGTATTGTATTTAAGAAAACTGCCAATAATTTTTCGTTATAGAGAAACCATGATCCTGCAAAAATTTATAAAAACTTTTTTTGTATCTGTTACTGTTTGCAAGTTGTAGAGCAATTTCCTCCCACTGGAACACTCTATATGTAAAACAATAAATAAATGATCTTATAAGTGTGGTTATTGCAATTAGCTACTGCTAAGTACAAAATCTTGAAAGCTGTACTTTGTTGCTAAAACGTAATTGAAAGAGCATATCTTGTTGCAGCTTACGACATCCTTCATCCCTGTTTTACAAGGATTTCCCATTGTTGATTCGGCGAAAACTAATTTAATTTTTAATGCCGGGAAAGGGTGTTTTCGATACCTCTGAATTGAATGTGCATAATATATATAATAATATGTAATATTAATATCTAACAATTTCCACTTTGGATAGATAGATAGATAGATATGGAAACCAAAAAATATAGTTTTCAAATAAAGTAATGTTTAGTAAATAGTTAAGAATAAAATTATAATATAATATAGCGTATGTTATTTTTTTTCGACATTTACACATAGATTCTAGCAACAGCTATACTGTCATATTTCCTCTATGTCATTAAGGTTTAAAGTAAATGAATGTCATTTTTATACATGGCAGCTAAATATTTCACACCGCCTATAAGATATGCGCATTACGGAAATTGCAACAACCTATGTTAAGGCGCTTTTCTCTTTATGTACTATTGAAAATTTATTTAAATAGTTTGTAATATGTTTTTATATTTATTTATATATTTGCTTAAGGCGTATGGCATTATGGTGTTGGAGTAAACTGTAATTTATATTTACATATTACTGATTACAGTAGATTATATGTATGTTTATTTGTATATTTCTCTGTGAAACTATACTTCTTCGACGAAAAGCTATCTGTATTGAGAAAGACCTTCCCACGGTACAACTCTAGTTCCGGAAAGTTATGACAGAGTATGTATATACATCTAAGCAGTAGTTTCAATATCGGAACATGGGTTTTCAAACGTATCAACGGGAATTCGCAGTGTCGCATAGGTAGATGAATTGTACTAAAATATTTGAATTTGTTTACAAACAAATCGTACTACAGCCGTTTCCATTCTGTCTTCTGTTCTTAGCAACGTTATTGGTGGCAGATATTGTGGGATTTTCTGTCAATTGTCAATCCGTTCCAGTATACAGGTTACTTTCGTGCCCAATTTGCAATTACTAGTTGCAAGCAAAGCCGCCAAAGAGGCATCGCGTATTCCTTAAATTCATAGACAGAAGATCAAAGGCCCGACACTAAGTGAAACTAGTGCTTAGGTTTATACTGTGGTTATGAGATAACATCTGCTAATTTAGTTAGGACATTCTTTAGTGTCTTCGAAATTCTTTAATGCAAACGATATTTCGCATAGTTTTCTATATCCGGCATATCTATATAATACGTCTCGAATAAGTATATTGCTGCAGATTAAAACTGTTTTCGTTTTTTCTGCAATTTTGCAATAAACTCATTAAAAATAGTGTATACGAATAAGCATCTTTAGCATGTGCTTCAATAGAATTTTGTGTTTGGATCGAATCGAAAATTATCATGTATAAACTCTATAACTTCGTGTTTCAAGTTTGCATTTGTAAGTAAAGTCTTATAAATACAAGTAGATTGTGAAGAATACCAAGGAATAGAATTAAATGCTTATTGCTGTTTCGTAGTATTTTGAAATAAATGATTAATAGAATCATGTTATTAAGCTTTGGGGGTAATGGCAACTGAAGACATTCTTCTCTATATTTTCTTTATAGGAACAGGTTTATATTTGTCTGCTTTTGTTGATATATGCATGTAAAAGCACCAAACTTCTATAGGATACAATATATAGAAACTTACTTGCAGTTCTTAAAGTCTGAAACCAAATTCATCTTAAAATGCCTAAAATACGTAAAATATTAAAAATATAAAACAAGGAATGTTAGGAAGTAGGTATACATAACTACAATGGGCTGTGAAAATTATAATTACCGCCTGGATGAAGTTGATGACCAGAAACAAAGGAATGAGACTACAATAGCACTTTATCCGCTGATGTTGCTCACACTAAAACTGCCCTCTTAGTTTTAGCTGTGTTCGTTATACAAGATTTGACAAAATTGTTTAATCATGAACAATTTAATAAGATTTTACTCCATCGACTGATTGTCATAAAAAAAATAGGTACAACACATTAAATTCAAAGTATTTGAAATATAACGACCTCGGAATTAAATTTTGAGCAACTTCTTTTAATTAATTTTTTTGGGGATCATGTTGCCGACTATGGCATGATTTTTTAATGGTCACGTGTGGTGCTTAGAAATACATTTTGGAGTTGCTAAATACACAGAGCTTGTTTCCGATATTTCCAATATTTTACGCAACTGAATAATTTAGTACAACGCGATAGGGTTTGAATTTGTAAGTTCAAAGTTTCTACTACGTCAAAAGTTTATTTCTAAGAAATTCATGTTTTTCCTCTGGTTGGAACGAAAACACGTGAATGATTAACGCATCATTTACGCGTGTATTTCTGTGGAGAGTGACATTCTAAATGCATTATATTATCATCAAGAGGTTGACACATTTACTATACATTACTTGAGGCTTGAGATGTTAGAGCATTCTGAAAATAGACATTGAATTTGAACTTTTTTACTGGACGTCTGAGGTATACAACTCTAGAGTGGCTGTTGTCAGTTCAAGCCTACTTTAATCTTTCCATTCCCACGATGCCTTTACGTAATGCATTCTATTTCTCGAAATTTTTTTGTTTTAGCTATTCTGTCGATAAAATAAAGAAATATCTTGACATATGGGGTAATTGACAACATTATCTTAAACATAAGGTAGTATCCAGACCATTTCAATTAATTATTACAACGTTTTAGTAAGACAATTACAGAATCATAATACTAACTGTACAAGGTTGCAAATACATTTGTACTATTTATAAGGTATTGATATCATTTCTGCTGCATAGAAGTTATTCCACATTAAGATCAATACGTGGTATCTTTGTGATACGATTCCATAATGATTTTATCTTTCCTCTTATACAAACCAATGTTAACTACTACGTATCAAAAGATTATTTACATATGTATATATATCTACGGACAAATTATAGTTGCGTACTATGAATAAAGAAAGGAATGGAGAAATAATATATCTATTTCTTCACTTCACTAATTGTTCTAACTCTTCGAACTTCCGAAGCCTCGTGTATAGATGACAGTAAACATAGTATTATATTTCAACTACAATCATATGTTGGCTTGCGCAGTTTTCTCAGTAAGAAGTTCACTTGAATAATCTTATTTGTGGCGTAATTAAATATAGATACATATTTAAACGGCTGGAATTAATGGATACATTAATTCAACATTGTAATTTCACAATTTCTGTCGAATTGTTAAAAAGAATATCCTATATTTTGCTTTGTAAAACGTTTTCCTTAATCCATTATACCAACCCTGTCAAGAACATGCAGTTCTACCGTTTTTTTCCTTTCCTTTTGATATTAGCTACGATTAAAAGCCTCCTTAATGGTGGAAACGAACGCTTTATCCAGGATTGGAACATATTCAAGGCTGTTTTGCTGTCAACTTTGTAAATCCTCGCCGTCAGCTTAAGTTGTTACCCGTGGTTGCTCAATGCCCACGTAATTTCCGTCTTTAAAATTTTCTATTTTCTGATATATCTATCGTTGCTGAAACCGAAAATGTTTTAAAACTTTCTTTGTTCTGGAAAATAAAATATAAATAGCATAATGCCGTAATTTGTTTCTAAATATCTCAGTAGTTTTGACGTTAATTTATAAAATACGTATGTAATATAAATCAATAATTATATTAACACGTATACCTACCGGCGGGAATGATACATAAAGAATATATCACTGAATGTACAATTTTAATACGTAACATAGAATTCCCACTATAAGACATGGGAACTGCATTAATATTGTAGCGCGTTGGTTCATTCAACCAGCCATGTAGAGCAGTATTGGGTAAACAGTTAAAACGAACTAACGAACTTTTCCTGAAGTATTGATAAAGTAAACAAAATATAAATGAATTTGAAGTTATTATATCAACTTCAAACATCCAATTGTTTCTTTGAAGAGGTCAGAAGATCCTCTAGTAAGTCCATCTACGTAAAGCCGAGAATAAATCTGTGAAACGTTGCAATTTGCTAGCATTACTCAGGTTCTATAGATGATGTGAAAAGTGCAAGCTAAATCGCCAGATATTAAAAACTGGTTTCAAAAACCAGCTTTAAAAACAGTTTTGAGATGGATTTTTTAAATGGGTGTTGAAACGCCAACAAATATTTGTATTGAGATATAACGATGTTCAATATTCATATACCTGCTATGAAATTTTGAGAAGGTTTAATTACAATGTCGTAAATTATCTATTGAACCTTACACGGTTTTGAGAAATAATTATTATTACGTTCCATTTTTAAGTGATTGCTATGTATTGAATACAAATGTATATTACAATTGCATTTTCTCTTTTTAAATCTAATAATTAGGAGGAATTTTTCCAAGAAAATAGTTTCTCACGCAGGATTCGAGCCTACATCCCCTCGTTTGCCGGACGAGCGCTTTACCAATTAAGTTAGTAGAGGATCCTCTAGTGCTCGTCCGGCTACCAATATTCGTTCATTGCGCATGTAACGTCATGTACCGTTCTCTATTGCGACGAACTCTAGTTGTTAGAGAATCTGTTTATTTTTTATTCTCTTATTTACTTAAGCGGATGAGATGTTCGTACATATATTCGTTATTCTAGTTCTTTTTTACCGCCCGTAAGCTTGTCATTCATTTAACACCCACCATAACATATAAGTATTTTTTAAGATAATATATGTTTATTATGTTTGTTATTTCATTTTTACATTTTTTTACGGTAAAACATCTATGATACATATATAGTGCTACAAAATAAACATGAACTGTTTCTTACAATAAAATATTCCCTAAATTTATAATGTCAAATAAACATAGCCTTTATGTATTTATCTTTGTTCCTTGTATTATTATCACCATCCAAATTCATATAAATAATATCATACACAAATTATTGTTAGTCTTTCAGTTACAAGTTACCACCAAAGTTTACTATTATTAGAATAAAATACAACCAACATGTATATATTGCAATAGTTCCGTGTCAATTATAATAATAATAATAATAATTCATGCCTTGGCATACCCAACAGCGTTCGCCAATTACAGGGGCATCGGCCCAGCCATGAGTTATTATTACGCCTGCGCCCGTGGAGCAACTTAAGATGGTCGTCTCTCAGCATTCGCCAAGGTGTGAGGAAAACCACGAAAACCTCACTCTGAGAGCAATCCGTCGGGCTCGAACCGAGCACTCCGCGACTGATAGCCAAGCGTGCAAAGCCCACTAGCCCTAATCTCACGCTAACATATTTTTATATAAAAACACTAAAGTTACAACTACAAAATGCAACAAATTAATAAATTATCAAGAAATTAAAAAATCATTTACTCATTTAAATTATTACCTCCATTCCTCATCGATGTAAAAAAAAATTAATTTAATTGTTGAAGAAAAATTAATTCCTTCTGCGCCTCCCAAAGTCATCAAGACGATCTAAATACCCTATACGACAAAATTTGCACGCTAAAGAGCGCGCGATTCCGATCCAAACCGACGCACGATAGTCCATTTACACAACATATCTAGACACATTTACAGAAGCAAGTTATAGCTGCTAACGTAAAGAAGCAATTTCATACATCACTACATTTTATACACTGCTTTACTGCTGTATATACTGCTACATGTATGTTTCACAACATTAGCACTTGTCTACTATATCAGGAAATTGCTACAAAAAGTAGCAGCTTCTTTTGATATTGAATAGCTGCTACAAAATAGCAGTTTACTTCGTAGCCGTTTAGCGCCTATTATCAATATACACTTCTTTTTAAAATACATACCTGCTTCAAAAACACAGACGTTATTCACGATTATCTCTGTTAACATGCATTAACATCAATTAAATAAAGCGCCTGCATTAGCCGAATGCCTTGCGAGGTGTCGCACAGTGGACCGGCTCAAGCGGACATCCGAGCAAAATATAAATTCTTGAGTTTTTCACATTTAGTGGCGATTTCATAATCTTGATTATAGTTTCTATGTTTATAGTAAAATCTTAGATCTCTATCCACTGCTGTGTTTCTTTGTAAACCCTTCCAGGTTGATTGTATGTCCGGCTGTCAAAATGAACCTGTACAGAATTGAGCCGGTTTGAAAATTTCTTCTTCACTTTTAAACAAAAATCACGTCATTGTCGTAAAGTATAATTATTACCTGTTTTCTAAACTTGTTGGATGCTATTTAGCGGTATTTAAAAAAAGTTTTAGTCTTTTATGATATTTCAAAGTCGAGGTTCTATTTTTCATAAGTTACAAGTTATAATGAATAAAATAGTAAAATGCTCGATATGCCCGCAGTTTTTATGATACAGTTGAAACTAAAACAATTTGAGGTTGCTTCATGTAAAAAAAATCTGCTTATCTTTTGCTACTTTGAAATGATTCTACATTTAACTAAAGTGCACGGTCATTTAAAATACTATGGTAACTCATAATGACATTTCATTATTTATTATGTCATATATATCATATTTTGTGTGTTTGCGATTTAGCATGTTCATGGTTTTATTTTAGTATTCAAAAGAGTTTCAAATCAGTGCCAATAAGTGTTAAGTTCTTCAGTTTTAAACATTCTTTTCCAATTTCCAAAAGTCAACTAATAGTGTTGAAAGTGGAAACTTTAATACGAAAATGACTTTATGCTTTCATTAACGTAAAAACCTAAGGTATAGTGACGTGTGTGAAACATTTCAAGAGGAATTGAATTTGTCCCTCTCTGAAGCAGCGAACATAAGTTTAGCATCCGATACCACTAATTTCGATGTTGAGTAATTATATTGGGATCTAAACACCCCAGAAATATCAACAGATGTAAGAAATATACTTCAAATGACGATGAAAGCTTTGAGATATTTTCTTCTTTACAAAAAGACAAATTACTGAGTGCAAAATGTTTACGTAAAACTAGTTACAACACTTGTTGTGTTGTTACCATTCAGGTTCATTATTATTTGGGTAGCTAAATCGTGCCGTAGTTTATTATAACAATTAATCAAACACATCATGATGCAGCAATTTTTTATTATTTCAAATTATAACTTACGTTCATTTACGTTCGACAACCAAGTGGTTTTTTTCAAAAAATAAAATCTTGTGTTTAATTATTTCATTTTGCAATCTTTACATTTAAGTAGAAAATTTTCTTTTTTCATAGCATAATATATTTTCGATTCGTTTCATAAAGTTGCTTCAACATGTACACATTGGATCCATTACTGGTACGGATTGATGTAAAACTGAACCCTCTCTGGTATTGTTAGTATTGTTCGCTATAGTTCTCGTCCAAGACTTTTTAACTTGTGATTACTTTGAAGTATATATTCTTTATTTCGTTGCCAATTATTCACTTTAGACCAATTACTGCATGTGTAGTAGATACTGCTTACCTTTTGGCAAAAATTTTAAAAGTGTGAGAATAACTAATACCTACTAATTATGTTTGCAAAAACTACTATTTATTCTTAACTTTTATTATCAAAAGGTGGTTATTCTGTTACAGTTCTTTTGAAAATATTGTGCAGCTCTAGAGAATATATTACAACATACTGAACATTTATTAATCTAGTACTACTAGTAATAGAGAATGTGAGTTACGCCGTCCGATGTCCGGGTCGGCCCATAAGAGCGGTCCACTGTGTGTCGCCTAGTGCGAGGGGCCACGAGTTCGAGTCTCGCTTTGCTCAGTTGCGGTTGGTAACCGGTTTTTTTTTTTTTTTTTCTGGGAGCGCAATGATCAGGAGGGAGATTTGGCTCGGAGGGGGGGGGGGCGAGTGTCTGACAAGCATTGAATTGTTTAGGCTTTATCAACCCCTAAAAGAACGATTTCACAGTTAAACCTTTCCAAAATTACATAATAAATATATGAATGTTGAATATCGCTATATTTACAATGCAAAAATTTGTTAGCGTTTCGGAACAGATATTAAAATAATAATAATAATACGGTTTTTGTTTTGAAGGCGATTATCGCCATTCCAATTTCGATTCGCAGCATTGATTCAGACCTGGGGTATAATCATGATTCATGTCGAATCACTAGATTCCGTTCAGGATGATTTACGTAGCTAGAGATATGATGATACAGGTGGCTTAGATTTCTTCATAATTAGTTTCCAGTGTACCTGTTGCAAAGCACATACAGGGTATCAAGTGAAGGTGTTCTGATTTTGAGGGAGCTGATAGAGGATGTCATTATGAGTAAAAAAGTATGTATACCTACACTTTTAGCGAGTTGCCAGCACTGTTCCTGGATTTTTACGGACATGCGTAAAAGATAGTGTCAAAAGTGACAGTTCGTGGCTTTAGATCGATCGTGTAATTAATTTTTGTTGTTGTAAATTCAAAAAATGAAACAGCTGTGACTTTTAAAGGAAAAGTCAAAAGTCGAAAGCATATATAAGTTTTTTCAATCACCTATCAACTTCCTCAAAGTCAGAATACCTTTACCGAACCGCCTGTACATATATAATAATAGCTCAGTAAAATATATTTGAATTAGCACTTGGGATAGCCATGTCAACTCATTTTTTTCTTGGTTGAAACAAATAAAGATATTAATACACGAAGGCAGAAGATATTTATTTTTTTTACTACCACCAAATAATGGCTGCATTTAATTTAAAATTGTGTTGAAAATATATGCTTATATTTTAATTGCGTTCTAAATACACAAAGATACGCCCATGAAAATAATACTCGGTGTTAAAAACATTACTCTACAAACAGCTTTTACTGCTTGTGCAGACAATAAAGGCTAATTATTTAGCTCTATTTACCTGCGACCATGTTTACAAAATCAAACAAAGGATTTTTATACTACTCAATTAGTAGCTAAAGCCATCAAAGCTAAGCAGATACACTTCTCAACAAATAATTCAATACAAGGCGTTGTTTACCCAAACTGACCCAATTGCCGTCGTAGCTATGTATAACAAATGCTTTTTTAGTAATTTATATATTCAAATATTAGGAAAAGTAGAAAAATAGCTTAAGGTTTCGTTTAGGAAAAATGAGCACACTTTGAAATTTTAATAAAGGATATCTTAGCCTCTATTCTTTTATTTTTAATATTTATTTTGAATAAATGATCTAAGAATTAACGTTTATATGATTATATTATGTATGCATGCATGAATTTACTCGTACGTAAATAATTTTGTGTTTCATTGAGAAAAATACTGGACATTCAGTGAGTGAATTTTCATCCACAGAACAAAATGTCTCATGTTATAATAAAATATTTACAATTTTTGATTAAATAATAACATTCATTAGTGAAATAAAGTAATCTTCATTATTACAACAAATCATTGTACATTGGTCCATCGATAATATTTGTTACGGTAACTTTATTTTCATACGTCCAATAAATAATTTTGTTAATAATATGAATATGAACAAATATCTATTGTTATTTTTGTGTACAATTTATGTACAATTTTCACAAAATTATTCACGATATAACGCAATAAAGTATTAAATGATACTTTCTTCGTTAGTTCAATGGTTTGTAATGTATTGCAAGAACGAACAGATAGCATATCTTAATGAAAGGTGTACGGCAGTGATTAAATTACGTCTTACGCTGTGAT
This sequence comes from Protaetia brevitarsis, assembly GCA_004143645.1. Taxonomy (NCBI): domain Eukaryota; kingdom Metazoa; phylum Arthropoda; class Insecta; order Coleoptera; family Scarabaeidae; genus Protaetia; species Protaetia brevitarsis. The sequence goes on along the minus strand of RXPK01000013.1, from coordinate 1,030,960 downwards.
CGCTGACTGAGTGAGAGTTTGGCGTGTTGCCCCTAGAGGGCCTGCATTTAAACTCGTGATCTCTTGGGGAGAAACATAATAATCTGAGACCACGATACTGATGAAAGTGAATTTGCTCTTGGGGAGGAATGCTAAAGAATCTTGACAGGCAAAGACTCACATTTCTATTTCCTTTTCTGCTTATATGGTGATTCCTCCACAATGGAGCCTCTGCCATGGTGGCATTCTTACGGTTAATTGTTTAGGCATTTTCTTTTGATGTTTTTTGGTAATCACCGATGGTTGATATCAATCTTTTAATAATACTTTTACTGCAATTCAATTAAATAAAGCTGCAACGCTAACTCAACAGTGAATTGAGTGAGTAAAACGCGATTATTGCATCAATTAATTAGTTCATTATTTTAATTAGAAGTTTACTCTATAACAAAATTAAAATTTATTAAGATTATGAATAACATACATTAACAACCCCTATATATACAACCACTTGCGCTTAGCATATCAACAAGTAATATTCATTATATTGATGCCTTTCTTCATTTTTCTACTGGAGTTCGTACATACAATTGATAACTCGCCGCCATTCAGTAAACCAAATAAAGTTGTTAAAGCAAAATTGGTGTTCGTTATACAATAACATACTTCATTGAGCCAATCAAGTTACCATTTCATTTTCAATGATCTTGGTTTCATTAATGCAATGAATGATTTATTACTCAATAAATTCAGTCGTCAATTTAATAAAATCTTTTTCATTGACTTGATGAACTCGTTCTTTGGACCAATTTTAATGCAGTATTTCATGTGAACAATGATTTTTTTTCATTGTTTCAGGGCCCATTTTTGGTTCAGTTGAGACATATGATTTTAATTATAAAGCTTTCTACGTCCCTAACTATACGTCCATATCATCTCTGAGTACCGATCAAATTATCCCCATAGCCGGGTATATATTATGATATTGATGAAGTAAAGTATTTTGATGTCGTAAGAAAACTGTTGCTTCAAAAAATTATACGTTACAGTTCATTTACTTTAAAAAATCTGCACTAAACTTTAACCAGAAAATATATTTCAAAAAAAAAAGAAAAAGAAATGGCGAGAATAACACGCAAACAATGTTCAAACCATCACTGGTCTCCCTGATCCTGTTTGTAGGTTTGTGTTGTAGCAATTCATGTAATCTATACGAAAGTATTATATACGAAATGGAACCGATAGTTATCAAAAAGATGAACTATTGTGTCCGTTAACGGGTTTGGATTGCGTGCGGGTGAAACAATTTAGACAATGAATGGATAGATCAATAGATTTATATACAGTCTGACACCCGTATCGACGCAATATACATTTCAAGACTTATCGCGGATGCCAAAGAGAATGAATCAAATATTTTTTATAAAGTATATTTCATTAAAGAACGTAGTATATATTATATATTTCTTTTAAATCATGTGTAAGTAGAAACATTGCGTAATCATCTCAACATTCAACTGATTATGTATCAGTTCCCTCATTTTCCTCTAGCTTTCTGTGTGTCATCACAAGCTTTATCACTTATTTTTTTAATAATTTCTCTTGATACTCTTCAATACATTAATACATTTTCTCCTCCATCAAATCTTTCTTCACCAAACTGTCTTTATTTGTTGGAGCTATCTGACATAGGAGTCTGCGGAAGCACTGCAAACTCTTGCTTTTTGTATTTAATCTGCGATTTCTTTTGCCCATTAATTGTACCAGCTATTTCAGTATCTTGGTGCTCTGTACTGGTCTATACAGGCCTCTGCCTGGTTGATCTAAATAATCCTCTGAGCTTATGTTTGGCTTGCCAAAAATTGTCGCAACTTTTTACGTTGTCTGTGCTGTGCATTTTAACCGGTTAATTGGTATTATCAAACCGCGTTAACTGTACACGGCGATTGAATCAAAATATAGATGGACATGTTTTAAACTAGCAATTGATACATTAATGCCGATAGTGCTCTAAATCACAGATGTTTTGTATAAAAATGAATTCAATTGAAACTTGAATTAAATTCATCGTACATCCTAGCCATCTAGAGACTTGCCTGAGTAAATACGACATCGTGCAAGTTATAAGTACGTAACATACATACTGCTGTGTACTGATGGTACCAAAGAAAATTCAAAATGAAAATTAAATTAACTAGCTCAACGGAGAAATTTAAAAGGGCGCAAAAGAACAATTAAACTCAGGGTTACTCTCGCAAATTAAAACTAATCACGAAAAGTAAACTGTGGGAGAAAGAAATCTGACTTTCTTTTATTACTTCAAAAATTGAAAAGGTTTAATCAAAAATAAAAAACAGGATTTGAATGGCGTGTAACAATCAATATGAAATTTATATATAAAAAAAAAAAAGAAAAAAAAACATTTAGTTACAAATTGCAGAAAAAAAACCATGAGCTTAGGGTCTGGCCGAAATCAAAAACTGCATTGGACTCTAATTTACAAAAGGACAATGCAAATCCTTAACAACAAAGACAAAACAGTTCAGGAGATAATCCTTTTTTACACAAAAATCCACGTGGTTTCAAAATTTAAAACTAACTAAATTGAACGTGGACAATTCAAGTAAATTAACAAAAAAAAAACTTTAAATACAAGCACAATGCTTCTATTCACCCAACCCGAGGTGATTAATCAATAATTACAAATCAGCAAAATAAAAAAAAAAAAAAACGAAAAATTAACTCTTTAAACTAATTATATCTTCCTGCACGAAATAATAAAAGATCTTACATCTAAATTGTGCACACAATAATATAATACCAATTATTATATAACGAGTTCTTTGATGGATGAAATAATGTTAAAATTAAGCGAAACAAATCTTTAAATAAAATGAAATACCAAAATGGCAGCTAACAAAATAAATTTACATGTACTTACACGGCATCTTGTCAAAGAACTGACTCTACAAGGTTAAACAACGTCGCATACATATAAACAGCTGCAACGCACAAAAATCTGTCTACCAACAGACGAAATCGCAATACATAACAACATAAACAATACAAGTGAACGCAATATGTACAACTGAATGAAATTAATATAAATTAAACAAATCAATTCAATTAACAAAATCTTATATAAATAAAATACACAATTGAAATTGTGGAAAACTCTTGCGAAACATTGATAAAGACTAATTGGAATGAACAAGAAAAAAAAACTGAATTTACGAAAACCGGGGTGTCAGACAACAGCAATACGTATACGTTGTGTACGATGTGTATTGCCCAGTGGCGGCGCTAGGCGGTAAGCGAGGTAAGCGTCGCAGGGGGGCGCATCACGTGAAGGGCGTTGCAGTAGGATTCTATTAAGAGCAAGCAAATCATTAACGGTGTTGAAAAAGCTTTGCAAACAGCTTTGCCCACCTCACCGATTTATCGATAGTTCTGCCGATTTTGAAAATCATTAGCCAATATACCGTTTTTTAGGAGTTTTTTTTTATTCCCGTCACATATACTATATTGATACGTACTGCTGTGTACTGATTGAATTTGAGAATGCAAAAATGAAAAATTAAAATAGCTAGCTCAACGGATAAAATGTTAAAGGGCGCAAAAGAACAATCAATCTCAGAGTTACCCTCCCGAATTAAAACTTACATCAAATGACGAAAAGTAAATTGTGAGTGAAAGAAATCTGACTTTCTTAAATACCCCAAAAATTGAAAAGGTTTAATTAAAAATAAAAGAACAGAATTTTAATTCAACAACGTTAATTAACAATCAAAATTTATTATTTTAAAGAATAAAGAAAAAAAAAATTAATTCCAATTTTGCAGAAAAAAAAATATTTATAATTTATACCAATACAATCCACGTGGTTTTAAATTAACACAAACTAAATTAAACGTGGACAATTTCTAGTAAATAACAAAAGAAAAATTTAAATGCAAGCACAAAGCTTCCACTCACCCAAACCGAGGTGATAGATAATTAAAATCGAAACAGCAAATTAGAAAAATAAATTCTTTAATCTATAAGGAGGGAAATTAAAATTAAAACATATCTTCCTGCACAGAAATAATAAATGATCATATATCTACGATGTGCATCAATATAATAACAATTATTATAAAATGAATTCCTTGATTGGCTATATAAAAGAGAATTTATGCGAATTAAATTACGAAATCAAAATGAAATACAAAATGGCAAACAATGATTCACAAAAATACGTGTAATCGCGGTAACAATCGACCAAGGAACTGCCTGCTAAAATTCACCAGTTGTTTTTCTACAGAAAACCTCGCAGACGTACAAACAATACGCCAACATACAAAAGACAAATAATTGAATTGAATTAATTTAAAAAACACTAAATTAAATAAATTATACAATTAACTCTTTGACTAAAATTTAATATACAAACTAAACATTAATTGTGGAAATTTCTCGAAACAATGATTCAGCAGTTTTAAACAAATCAAATATGCAACACAAAATACACTCGCGGTATGTGGGTTGGCACAGCAGTACGTATAATTAATAAAACCTGTGTGTCACGATGTATACATTCAAAATTTATTGATATGTACCATTATATAAACGCCTCCCATGCAAGAAGTACGCAATAACCATGACGGTTACTTTTCATATTTATCGAAAACGTACTGATCGTCTAAATATTAGCGCTCTTTATCAGTAGTTTTCAAGCTTAGGTTGATAGGTCAGTAATTATTTTGTGGGTGAAGTTAATTTTGCGTGCATATCCTTCGAATAACCTTGATACCTTATTTAACTTATTTAAACTAAATTATGGACACAACATGTTTGCTTAGGGTATCGTTGGAAGTTCCACCCTAACATAGACTTAATTCATTTTTTAAAATTGACCATGAATAACGTGTAGGACGTATTGCGTCTTAAAACTGATACAGATAGAATAGTACAGTATCATATTCATGTCCTGTATTTTTTAATCAATAAAATTTTTTTGTAATAATTTTGTCTCAATTTTTCAAACCTACCGATTTTTTTCCGAAATCTACCGATATTTTTTTAATCAAATTCCACAAAACTTCTACACAAATGAAAAGCAGTACTTGTAATAACTCTTTGTTGTTTCTTATATAAATAATATTATTGTAATATTTTATTGGGATATTTATCTAGTAACTTTACCTTATTGACAAAAAAGTTTTTTGACTATTCAACATTTCCAAATTAAAATAATTTAATTTATATTGTTATATTCAAATTGTAAGTATTATTGATATATTTTCATTATTATTGTTTCATATCCTGTTATAATGTTGTAGATTACCTCCTCAAGAAGTCGACGAAATGACGAAATATTGAGGACATAAAGAACTAATTTTATCGAATAGCCTGCATTACCCATATAATCTGTCTAAACGTAATCCAATGCACCTGCGAATCGAGATTAAACTAAACTAGAAAAACTATAAAAAATGAAAAATATTATTTATAATATAAGAAACAACAGAGTTATTGTCAGTACTACTTTTCATTTGTGTAGAAGTTTTGTGGAATTTGATTAAAAAAATTTCGGTTTGAAAAATTGAGGCAAAATTATTACAGATTTTTTTTTTAATTTTTAAAAGTTAGTAGATGACGAAATATTGAGGTCATAAAAAAATAGTTTTATTGAATAGGCCGTATTACCCATATAATTTTGTACCCTATTATTATACACCAAGCATTGAATTAATTAAAATTGCTTAAAAATTCCCACATTCTGGTTTTTATGTTCTGACTCTCTAACATTAAGGCTAAGAGGACGCCATGCTAGACATTTGCAGAGGGGTGCCAAAGCCGTTAGCGCTGCCCCTGGTATTACCTGTACGTATAATTACGCACAGTTGTTGGAGGTAGTACTTTAGTTACCACAATATCGCATGATTAGTAATTGGCATCGTCAGGAACCGTTAGAAAAGCATATGTACTAAACTTCTTTTTTGTTTTACCTTTTTCTTATTTACTCGTAGATAACATTTACATTTACAAATTCTTAAATTGTTTCAAAAATACCTGCTCAATATTTTACTTAAATGAAGAAACAGCGTAACTATACCTTATTTTTTCTAGTTATTTTTTTGCCTATTTTATGACTGTGTTGAGGAATATATTTGAAATTTATGGAATATATGTACTATAAATATTATATGGCATTCCGTCAATAACTGTTTAACTGATAAGACATGGAAGTGCAAAAGTAAAGTAATGCAAAGTAAAGTAAATAGTTTAGATATAAATAAATTTGAATAGACATTTTAGACAATGGAAATAAATACGATAGCATAGGAATATAAATTGCGTTATAGGAAAATCATGCCTCTAAGTTACAGTCAACAAGTAGTGCCGCAGACAATTATTGTACCCTACATGAATGATAACTTACGAGTAAGTATTTTATGAATAAACTATCAATATCTTTGACTTAAAGGAATGAACTGCTTCAACGAAAAATATATTATTTCCGAAGAAATGCATGGGTTCAAAATTATATTCCTTTTTAACGAAACACCAAATCATGCTGACCATATAGATAACGTAAAAGCTTTCGGTTTAATGCAATTTGTTTTAAATAAAAAGGATACATACATATTTAGTAATATAAATTAGTGTATTCATAATTATAATTAAATGTTTGTACAATGATTTTTTTTCGTGAACATCTCCAGAACAACTCTTAAACGAGTTAAAAAAACTTAAACTTCTAACTCCTTCATGATTTGATACATGAAGGAGTTAGAATTAAGCACTGAAATTTATGAATCATGCAATATTATACATATTTAATGTAAGTACATAAGTCGTTTTCCTTCATATTTTTTTTAATTTTAATGAAAGACGTACGCGCTCAATTTCAGCACAAAATGTGCCAAACTGCTAGAAAAAAAATTAACCCATATTATCTTATATAACTATATTTTACTGCGTTTGTTTATCGTTGCAAACTATTTATAGAAACACTCATTTTCTCCCTGTGTTTTGTTAATGGAATATTTCGTCCAGATGTGAAATAGCCAATTTGTATTCTTTCCAGTTTGTCATATGCCTCTTTCCGGCTAGATTAATATAAGAAAATAAAAGTACGCACAAATAATTCAACTACTAGATACCGATTAATTTCAGGGTTAACTTTCCTTCTGTTTCTATCTGCGTGAATATTCATAAGGATAATTTAGATAGATTAATTCTTCAGCGAATACTCTCTTAGCCGTCTTTGACGTCGTTGTGCAATAAAAAAGCATTAAAATTTTGTAGCATAGCTTAATTGGTTCAACGACCGAACCTGTTTCACAGGTTTCATTTAAACTCAGCTATTCAATGTTTGCTCTATTGGAGTGGCTACTATTTTATTCTTGAATAATATTAATTGATGTTATTGACGAGTAAACTGCATCTGCGCATTTTTATTTTACATTTTCCACAGAATTAACATTTTCCGATTTCATTTTAAACTGTATTGGAAGTAGAAATTTTGAATTAAATTACTATTTAGATTTCAAACATGAACCAAATTCATTGAGTGATTTATTTGTTTTTCTTTGATGTTAAAAATGGCAAATAAAATTTAACAATGGACGGTACAATACATTTTAGTAGTCTGTATAAATCGCATTTTATGGTGAGAAAAGAACTTCATAGGGCCTTTCCACTGCAAATATCAAAGTAAATACCGGACGGGTTGGACTGATTTATAGTCGACCCCGTTCATATCTGAATCGTTTGACTATGACTGGTAATGAGATTTATTAATTTTTAAATGATTTTGTTTAACTTAGATTTGATGCAATAAGTGCACTTTCTGATAATCTTTGGAAATCACTTTCTTAGCGCTCACAAAATATTTCTCTGTTATTAATATCGACGAAATAGTCCAGTACAAAATACTGTTACATCAAAAAAGGTAACCACAACAAACATTTCTAAGAGTATCATCCATTTATTGCCTGTACTTACTCCGAATAAAAAATGTTTTTCTAGAACATTTTGGAGTAGTTGCTGTTTCTGGATGGCTGTTGCTTCTCGTATTTGTACAATTATGGTCACTATGTGTATGTATACATACACTTAGCAAAAGAATTAGCTACTTCTTTGGCGAATCTATAGATGTCACTAGCTAATTGTTTTTTACCACTATGCGATCAGTATAAGTACTTATAATAATAATCCAACTTTATTTTTAATGGATTACACACAAATATGGAAAAAAGTCATCTGAAAAATAATTTAAACTAAGAGCAGATAGCACATAATTGACACCACATATTTTGAGACCAAGAACCAACAGAAAAGTAAAAGGTTAGGCAGATCTAGAGCTCGGGTGTGGAAATAAGGAGAGATGATGATTCAGTTTGCATCCACTCCTCCCAAGTTCCGATAGCAGTACACTGAGAGAAATATCCTTTTTATTCAAAAGGAATTGCATTAAACCAAAAGTTTTTGCGTTTTCTATATGGCCAACATGATTTCATGTTATCTTCAAAAGGAATATAATTTTAAACCTACACGAAAATATTTTCTTTTTGTGCAAGCAGTTTATTCTTTTAAGTGAAACTTATTGATATTTGATTCAAGTCTTGTTTATTTTGAACTTGAAAACTCTGCACGTTGACAGAAAACCGTAAGCATTTTGAATTAGACTTGACTTTTTTGCGGTTTTACCAAAAAGTGTAATCATCCCAGTAGACTCCTATCAGATGTTGATCTGATAAATATACCAGATTAGTATGTCGTAATCATATATTCCACCCCTTTTTGTGCGACATATATTCCGTTACTGGAATGAAACAGGAGATGTGCCATCTATGCGACAATTTCTGTACTACACATATACGCTATATGAACTTAATATTATATTGTTCAAATAAACCTTTTAACCAAATTATTTGTTTATACGGGAATATTCTTTAATATTATTTCAATTACATAATAATTTAGTTATCAAATGCGTTAACAAAAAACGTATTTTTTCCGTGGATAAGAGTTTTAAACGTTCAAACACTATATACTTCTGTAAAGTGCGTTAGCTTATAAGTAATGCAACATTAACTGAAAAGATTCGAATTGTCCCTGAAATTCCTTTAATCTTGCACGAAAATATTTGTTTACTATAGTCTGTGTATCTTAGATTTATGCACATGGGAACATGCATAAAACTAAAACACCTTCGCATAAAAAAGCACGTCAGCTTGAATGCAGACTGTTGCATTTTCCGCTAAAAGCCAAAAGTTTTAAATCAATGTATTCATGCGGGTCCACGCAAATAAACTAAAACGCCGGGTTTTTTATTTAAAGTAAAGTGAATATAATAATAGCAATATAATATGTGAAAGTGTATTGTTTTAACTTAAACAGAAGTTATACAGATATTATAAAATATTAATCAAAACTAAGGTGCATTCCATTTAATTAAATTACGGATAATTTTCGTCCAAAAGCATGTATTTAAGAAGAAAATAGTTTGCCGGAAAAACAGCAGGCTACTTTCAAATACTATAAACACTTTTCTGCGAAAAGGTATCCTTTTCGTTTAACATGATAAAAGCCAAACGTTATAAAATTTTTCATTTAATGCAATCTCTTTTCTCAGCGTAGGTTTGTATTAAGCATTTTTTGCGGAAAAACACTCTTTTCTCAGTGTAGTTGTTATAGTTTTAAGAATGCTAAACTACTTAAGTTTGTGTTCAAATCTTGATCATATTTAAACTATTTAACGTTGAACCTGAAGATTGCATGTAAGCCGAAATATATTGTGTAAGATACTTTAAATATATTCAATTATTTAACACTCTTATTTTAACCAATTAAATTTGAACATTTGTTAAATATAGTTTTAAACTTATTATCTAGTGCTGGTTCCAGTTTAGTTAGATTAATAAATTAGTTGAGGGAATTCATCAGTCCGAAGGTGTTTTCTTTTTCCGAACGAGTTTAATGGATATCGCGCCTAGCCGTGGGTCAATTCGTATTGTCTACCCGATAATTGACCTGCCTCGTTGTTATCCATTCCCATCTGTGGCGGAACAACCGATTTTAGTAAATGACCGTCCGATTTAAGCTCTGCACTGGACGCTTTCTTTGTTCCTCCGAAAATTGAATTGACGTTGATTGTTGTGTGATCTTGTTTACGCAATTCCCGCGTGCGATATGTTTTCAGTGTTCGCGATAGGCAATGGTTTTGACATGAAATTAATCGGTTACTAATGAATTTGCTTTTGTTGGATTTCATTTTTGAATTCCTCATTTACAAAACTGATTAATTCCATATTTAAATGATAGGTATATATATATAATACTTACAACTAATCTTAACTTGCGGAAATGAAAATATATGTCATAAAAAATAAATTCCTTTTTTTTTTTCCTTCGTGAGGGTAGCGGCTAATTTTTATGATGACTTAAAAAGTTAAACAAATCATTTTTTTAACGTTTCGACAATCTTTATTTTTCTTGTCTTTCTCAGAACAGTATATTTTATAATTTAACTTGTTTTATTATTATTTTTTTTTTTTTTAAATTATATATCTAGGGACATTCACAAACATTTTAAAAAACATATTTAATAGTTACATTTTAAAACAATTTTACAATGTTACAACAACTATTTTAAATCAAACTGTCGAAGAAAAAAAAAAAATTTTTTTTTTAATGTTTGTGAATGTCCCTAGATATATAATAAAAAAAAAAAAAATAATAATTAAAACAAGTTAAATTATAAAATATACTGTTTCTGAGGAAGACAAGAAAAATAAAGATGTCGAACGTTAAAAAAATGATTTTTTAACTTTTAGTCATCATAAAAATTAGCCGCTACCCTCACGAAGGAAAAAAAAAAAGGAATAACTATACATAATTAACGGCTACGAACAAAACATCATCAAATAAAAAATAAATGTTGCTTTTTGGCTTAATGTTTCGGTGGTCGTACTGTCAGTTTCTTTAGAAGTTTTCAAATGCTGTTGTAATTGAAATGGACCTGACTTGCAAAATCATTTGAACGATTTCGTAGCATTTTCGTAAAATTATTTATAGATTGCCTTGAGATACGGCGATCACATAACAAATGCAACCATTCATCCAGCAATAAAGACAAACAGTAAGAGCACTTAAAGAAGAAAATCTGTTCAAACATGAAAATACTAAATTTTCAAAGTATATTGGTTAAGGTTTTAACTATTTTTACGCACGCAGTTGTAACGAGAAGTGTTTGGAACAAAATTTTTATGTGGCCCTAGAACAATCTGTTGTAAGCCGAATAATTCCGGAAGTAAATGATGGACTTGTAGATATAATGCGAATCAAATTGTTAACCATTCAAAAAAAAAAACAGTATTATTAAACAAAAGTATAGAACTAAAAGTATTGTAACATCTGTCATGAATACTTATATATTGCTACCGTTAGTTAGTAGATATTTTTAAGAGTCGAATGATCAAAATCTTACAATAAAATCTGTCTTTAAATAAACTTTTGTTCTGTATTTTTAAACACTTTATTTCGACAATTACAACGTTCAACGGACACTCATACTCTCTACTTACATGGTAAAAACCGTTACAAAGTATAAAATTAAGGGTGGTGGGAGTCTGACGCGAAACTTGTATATTTGAATGTAGTTTAAAATCAGATGTTATAATTTCATCTTAAACAAAATCCCAATGTGGTAAAAATAATTTTCTTTTTCTAAATTCTTCGAAACGCCATGGTATAAATTAATACATATAGGTACATAGTCATATACTTTATTCAAATTATATAAATACAACTACAAGAGAACTTTGTATTTATTTTAGAATCCAATTTAAGTTATTCCATTAATTCTAAGTAAAGATTTCCCTTTCCGCGCGGATATTAAAGTTTGATTAAACAGTATCCATTTTATATCAAGTAGCACCCTACGTAAAAATTGAGTAAACACTGTTTTTACATTTACTACCATTTATACTTACCGGAAAAAAAAAACAGAGAAATTTTATACGGTTAAATTATATATTAAAAGATGCAAGCATTGCAAGCTTCTTACAGTATAAAATCATTAACGACCAAATGTATATTAAAAGACGTTTTTGTTCTTAGAGGGTTCTGAAGATGGCTAGTCGGCCGACATTTGTTGAGTTGTGGTTGAGTTTTTTACCCTTTGGTTTTATTATCATTATATTAAAAGAATTTAAAAATATTCAAAACAGCAATTGCGGGAGCCCTTTTTAAGAGACAAGTTGCAAGTTACTAAGGAACCTTATACTTAAAAAGATTAATATTTTACTTTGCTCTCACCATAGGACTAACTTAATCTTGACTAACACGTTACGGAGTAATATTACATATAAATATGTTAGTACTCATCACATCCTAAATCAATTTATTCTCTTGAGAAGGCAAAAATCAACACCTTTTTAATTGATAGAACACTTCTAATATGTAGAGTCGAAGAAGATCTATAGGGAAGTTTATCTTATTGAGTGTTAGTTTACCTTGTTTTGTTAAATCTAACTAACTATAGGAATGTGTAAATCTACATTTTTGTGAATATATAATCCCAGAATTTATCTCAGTTATCAGGGTGAGTTAAATACTTCTCTACTTAGTAGTTGATAAATTTAATTTACACCTCACAAATTCACTCAGACATCGTTTTTTTTTTCTGCGTGTATAATCCAGTTGGATTCTTAAAATGAACAGTAAAACGACTGATTTAGCTTTTCCACTATACTTTCAGCAGATGCATAACAACCTCAGTTTTATAGGTTTAACTGTATTAAATACGACAGTTGCATACCACCTCAAACGTATAGTTACTTACCATGGAATATGAACGTTATTTCAATAGAATATTTCCTGCACGATCAATAAGGAAGGTAATTTGTGTTCTATAATGACTTTTGCCGCTTTCTGGGTATTTGTTTATGGTTATATCGAATTGCAAACATGCGTGTAGCGTGTGTATGTAACAGTATATTCATGGAGAAAAATATCTTGGACAACTGGAATGACCATTCTACCGTTTGTAAAAACCACAAGGATCTACTTATCGATTCCACAAGAAATGCTTCTTCGATAGTATGTTGGCAATTCATTTCATGTGTGCCACGTATACCTAAAAGCCTTATTTTTAATTTACAAAGTTATGTTTTGATTGCTTTTGCTAACTATGTGACATTGATTTCAATGTAATCAGTTTGTAGTTGTATCTAAATACAATAAATATTAGATTTAGAGGACTGCTCACACCGCCCCGGCACCACCTCGAAATGTTCAAAAGGTCTTTTTCTTACCATATCGTCCGTTATATAACGGTTCCCATCTGATTTGCGTTTGTCGCATCCGAGTTCTTTCGCCCTGCGACATGCGAAAATATTATTGTGAATCGAATGCTATAATTAAAACTGACGTTCTTATAAGATACCCTCATATTTGTTATTACTGTATAATTTTGTTGTATTCATATATATTATTTATAGTATTGTGGTTTGGCTACGCTTCGTATTGGACGTTCTCCTTTTATTTCACACTTGCAGGCGTGAGAGTAGACCAGCTACTTCGAGTAAGTCGCTGATTTCGAGCCGTTTTGCGTCAGAGAGTGAACGATTAGGACTTTGTCTATATCTTTTCTATTATGTCTCTTGCATATACTATTAAGAGTTGTCCTTATAACATTTTGTTATGTTTTGAAAATGTATTCTCTGTTGTCAATAAACCACTTATTATTATTATCTTAAATTAATTGCTGAAAAATGCTATTGGATTTGATAAAAGCAGCGACAACATGTTAAACGAGTTTTTTTTTTATTTGTGTTATCAACATTCGTAATTTACCAATGATACCAGAAAAAAAAGAATATACATATTTTCTCAAAATGATAACAATCCGTGCAGATTTTTGTGGATACTTTTTTTCACGAGGCTGAGAAAAATATTAAAGTGCAACAAACAATATTATCGAACTAGAAGCGCGTTAAAATAAACTAATTACAGTGAAAGTTGGAATACAAAAATTGAACATCGAGTGGTGAGATTACGGCTATTTCCCGTAGAGACAATAATTATACGAGTCAATAAATCAATTAATTTAATAAACAACGGTTTTTAATTCTTGGGTTCGTGTTCGTTTGTGTGTCAATCAAAGTTATAATTCATAGAAAATAAGAAATTTATTACAATACAGTACATAAAAAATAAATACAAAATTTAAATAGTCCTGATTAGTAACAAAATTGAACTTATTCCTAATTTCACTCTAATAAAATGATTAATTTTGGTTAACTTGTATTTAAAATTTGAATATACCGCGTAATGTAATGTACTTCAGATTTAGGTTTGTGAACGTTAAATATTATGATGAAGGTTATTATGGTATTTTTAATGAATTTGATCAGAAAATTATAGGTACAACAACAATAAATACACAAATACGAGAAAACAAGTAAAGAATAAACATATAACAATAATGAAACGCAAAATAATTCTTTATTTAGTTGTTTATTCGTCTTCGAGGAGTAACTTTGAAATTGTCCGGTTGAAACGGCGATTCTGGTCTACTATAGCGAGATGAATCAAAAAAATCGGGAACAAAACTTCTTCAGGATGAAAAATTAGCTCGTCTAAGACAGAATTACGGGGATCCTCTTCGTAGAGAGTGAAATAAATAATGATAATAAACCAGGAAATAACCGAAAATCAGTCAAGAAGTAAGTTAGACTGATTTAAAATAAGGAAAAAACACTTTATTTTATAAGTCTGTCAAGCGTCTCCTAACGAATTTGTTTGAAAAAAACGCGTCTTCTGGTCCCATGGCAATAACGAACAATTGACATGTGGAGACGAGATTTAAGCTTATCCACAGCACTTATCCAGCACAGCGCGATGCATTTGTTTCAATGCTGTTCGTTTTTGACGGAACGCTGTGCTGTGATGGGCCAATGTGCTATAAGCTTAATGAATCAGAACGACCATTACAGTAAGTTTCCATTTACAATACATAGAGATGAAATTGATAACATTTATAATTTGAAATAGATCGAAGTTAAATTCAAATACGATTATTTAGGTTATTGATAAATTATAAAATCGCACTTTCTGATACAGAAAAAATTCTAAATGTCAACATCGTTAATTACGTTAAAATATTTTAATGATGCTATTTAGGTTGCCTAATTTCTAATATATTCACTTTGACAATTGGGTTGCCTACTCTTCATTACAATATGTCTCCTTTTAAGTTTTTCTGCTTTGACCCGTGTAACTTGTATAACATTTACAATTAATTTTGCAAATTACGTTTCTTCTTTCTAATATTTTATATTTTTCGCTGTTATTTTTCTTTTTTGAAAGTATCATTATTGTCGAAAACAATCTTAAGGGTAAAAAATCCTTTTTAGTGTTAGATGAAAGAGTTATGCATAAATTTATTTGAGATATCTTTTTTCAATATTTTGCTTGATGTAGATATATATGTTCGTTAAAATAGTAAAGCAATGCATTATTTTGCCGCACCTTGTATAATAACAAAATATTAAGTGCTCTAAAACTGAAACTTGGACAGAGCTATTTTGAGATTGAATATTATTTATAAAATAAATTGAATTACTTATCACCCGTCAGTTAGGAAACCCGATCAGTTACTGTCGTTCGTGTTATCCTCAATTTAGACAGATTTCGATTTTGCCATCGCTCCCACTAGGTTCAATATCGCCTTTCGCTTCCGAACAAGTCATGCATGTTATTATTCACGATGAACTTCCCTATAGCCAAAAACCTATCAATTACCTAGCGAACCTTCACCGAGTATTATATTAGGTAAATCTACTGAGAAACGTTATACGGCCATTGGCATCAGAACAAGCATACTGCAATAAATAATAAGTTCGTATTATGTATAGACATTGAAAATACGTTTGACCACAAATTTAAATTATAATTTCATTGATGATATTCACCGGAAATATATGTTAATATTTGCACAAATATTTGCTAGTATACAAGAATTTTGAATAACAACGTCCGCTTACAATAAATAAACAGCATGCAACAGAAATGAATGTGGATGACACAGCCCGAGAGCAGGAAAGGGGTTGGATTAAAGAAAAACATAAAGAACACTGAAAAACATAGGCAAATTCATGGAAAGACCTTCATTAATGGACCAATAAACAGGAAGACTGAAGAACTACCGCAGCTTAGTAGGAATCGTCGTCGTACTGTAGCAGGTTCCTAACGGGACACTCTACATTGAAAGAACACCTACAGAAAATTCCGATCAACACCTAAGATTACAAACTGCAGACTGTGTAGTACAGAGAACGTTTACTACATTCTGTGTGAATGCAAGCCTCTGGATGCAAAAAGACAGGCAATTTTTGCCAAGCCAAAACTCAGACCATTACTTCGATCAACCAGCCAGAAGCCTATGCAGATGAGTGTTTAGGGGGCCAACGGACCTATTTCACCCCAAACTTTTCAGATCTGTTGTGATATTCTTTGTTCTACTAAACGACATTTGACATTGAACAAATTTTGACAAAATTTAACTCTTTGGGTGAATATAATTGGGTATATTTGACAAAAAGTAATCAGATTAGCGTTTTTGGTTAGTGTTTAAGTGACATTAAGTAGAGTTATTTAATAATTGCGTTTATAGCTTATATTTATTATGAAACGTGATATTACAATACATTGCGCATTTATTCAGTATTCAACAGTCTGTAAAAATGCTAAGGTAAGTTTTATAAGCCTATTGTTGTTATAGGTTTATACAAATCAAATAGGTCATTTTACACCGATAACTTACTTTAGTCCTGAATTTTTAATAATTACTAACCAATCTACCATCTATTGATGACATTATGATTATAGAATATTTTTCCGGCAAATCTAGGTTTTAGAATGATGTTTTTCAAAAAACAACACGTGCTATAAAAGTAATTTAAATGAAACACAATGTCACATTTGGAAAATTTGACACATTAACTGCTCAGTTTTCTTCTTTTTAGATGAACTGACTGCACTAGTTCAAGCCTATGGTTTGCCTATAAAAATAACAACCCAATGTGTCTAATTTATGTCTAAGTTATACTAGCCAATTCATTTATCGTCTAGTGGAACGTTTAATATTGGTTGAATAGAATTCGGAACACTGATAATTGGACCATTGGACGCCTTTAATATTAGCGTGTATACTCCTAAAGCAAATCTCCATATTCTAAAGTTTCAGTACCGACGACTCTAATATTAATGTTCAGCAAACTTCTGGATGATTACTAATAAATTCCTTTTAGGGTTTACTTGCTTAATGTAGTTCAACTAACACGTAAATTCTGTCCTTTAAACTAACCCTAATTTGCATATAAATCCCGGATTAAGTGAAATTAATATTTCATGAAATTATACTGGAGATAGTGACAACCTGCTAAATCTGTTGATAATTACGAATTATCAACAGGATGAACAAGGTTGCTTCATTACTATCAAAGTTATTAATTTTATGACAAATATTTTGACCTTTACAGAATTTGTATTGTATATAGTATTTTTTTACTTTGAGAAATAAAGATTTAAGTTGTTAATTGAACACAGCATTCATGAAATTTCTGTTAGAATAAAGCCAAACAGCCAATACAAAATACAAAATTTAAAATGCCCTGGCCTACATTCTTTCTTTTAATATTTTATTTATGCAGTATACACTTCAGTTAAGTATCTATATGTAGTATACGTTATGTTGCACAAGGGACCGTTTAACTTGATGAATGGGATAGACCGGTCCTAGAATTATTTTACATGTGTACGTATTGCTATGGGTTAGCAACGCATGTTTGCTGAGTGTATTTTAAGTTGCATAGTTGTATTGTCATGATTACTCATTTCGTTCGGTATTCAATGTACCGAGAATTTTCACAAATTTAGATTTTATTTTGTTTAGATTAAGCTAAAGAGTTTATTGTATGATTTAATTAATTAAGTGTTATGTTTTTTTTTTTAATTAATTCCATTCATTAATGTGTCTAGCGTTTGCTAGTTTTGTTTTACGCCTATTCTATTAGATTTTGTCGGTGAATTGTGCGTTTGCGTTGTTGTTTACGACTGCGTTGTAGAGTTCCTTGTTCGAATATTAGCGTGAGTAGACGTATTTTTGTATATTATTGACGCCATTTTGTAATTCATTTTGATATTCTAAATTTTCACATAAATTGAAAAATTTAGCCCATCAAGGAATTCATTTAGTGATAATTGTTAATATATTGATGTGTGCACATTATAGATATAAGATCATTTAGTAATTTTGTGCGGGAAGATATATTTTAGTTGTAATTCTCTCATTATAGTTTTAAGAGTTAATTTTCCGTTATTCAAGTTTGCTGTTTCATTTTTATTTTATCAATCACCTCGTTTGGGTGAGTAGAAGCTTTGTGCTTGCATTTAGTTTTTCATTCTTGTTATTTATTAGAATTTGTCCACGCTTGTTTAGTTTGTTTTAATTTGAAACCACGTGGATTGATATTGGTATATTTAGGATTATCTTCCTGAACAAATAAAACTTTTGCTTTACATAGGAAATAGCATTGTGCTATTTTAATTTAGAAGCAAGTGCAGTTTTTAATTTAGGCCAGAACCTTCAGTTCACGGTTTTTTTTTCTGCACAATCTGTAATTTAAACCCGTTTGTAAAATAAATTTGATTGTTAATTTGCATCGTTGGGTTAACAAAACTGTTCTTTTATTTTTATATTAAACCTTTTCAATTTTTCGGGTATTTAAGTAAGTCAGTGCGTTAGGGGTGCCTTAACAAGAACGTTTGTGCGCGCTCGGGGAACTAGAAAAGTGTCGGATCGGGTATTATATCGAGGCACGACCAAAGCCACCTGAGATAAAAAGGATGGAGAATCCACAATTCCATTCATTAAATTAATTAAGCATTTGGCACTAAATTCATCTCAACGTTGATATGAGGAAGTGAAACCGTGTTTAACTAGATCATCGTAATTGGTACCACGAGGTGGTACCAATAGTCGCTGATAGACGTAATATGGATACCAAACCAGCGAGCCATACTCTAGTTTAGAACGGACTAGAGTAAAAAAGAGTAGTTTTATAGCTTTAACGTTGTTAAAAAATCGACCAGATCGGATCACAAATTCCAATAATTTAGTAGCAGAAGGGAGGAGGTTGGTGATATGTAAGCTAAATGATAAATAATTATCAAAAAGTACCCCGAGGTCAGAAAAGTGAATTACTTTAGAAATTTCAACACCACGCATAGAGTAATTAAACGAGATTGGATTAAATTGGATGGCACTCTTAGAAAAAGAGAGTATGGCATACTTAGTGATGTTCAACTGAAGTCCATTGCTCATGCACCAACTCACTTAGAGTAGATAAATTTTTCTACAGTAAACAGTGAACATCTGAATTAATGGCACTGAAAATCTTAATATCGTCAGCATATGCTAATACTTTACAGTCTAACAGATGAAGTAAGTCACTGATATAAATATTAAAGAGCAATGGACCCAGCGTTGAAACTTGAGGCATACCCGCGTTTGGAATAAAAGCGTCAGAGCAGAATCCATTGTAATAAATAAAACTAGAGTGATCTTGGAGATATGACTTAAAGAACGAAATTGCATTAGGCGAGAGCCGGAGGAGTTAAGCTTGTAAATTAAGACGTTGATTTAATGTATCAAACACATCGACCTGAGTACGGTTATCAAGATTTTCACTGATGAACTGAGTAATTTCCACCAAGTTGGAAATGGTAGATCTATTAGGAATAAAACCATGTTGATTCAGTGAAAGATATGGTATGGGATAAAATTAATTCAATATTATACGATAACAATAAAGGGTAGTGTTAAGAAAAATGCAGAAGAAAATGATCAAGCACGAAATTTAACCTAGCAATTCTCCATATCTATTCTTGTTTCTAATTTAATTCGACATTATTTTTACTATACAATTTAATTGAATTATAGAAACCATTAAGGTATCGTTTAGAACAGATTGAGAACTACTGCTCTACCATGTCATATAGGATATTGGGAAATGGGAGACACCTTGTATTTCCATTATGTGAAATCATCGTAATGTTTTCTGTACTGCAAATTCTACGGCAAATTGTGACGGCCTTATACGTGATTATAGCTATTCCCTATAATAGAACCACCAGTAATTTTAATACAAATTCTTTAATGAGAAACTTCTTTTTTCCCCTGAAGGGCATCGTAAGAAGGATCGTTAAGATACAGAATTGCGAATGAAAGCTGCTTCTGCAACGATGTAGCGTGCGCAAATAAGCAGTTGTAAAACTACATATGCATTCTAAGAAGAAATCTAGAAGTATCAGACTTGCAGTGAACAATTAGTGTTGTGCTTCTTTGTGCACTTTTATAGGAAAATGTTTTGACTTTTCATCCATGGGTGTTTTGTTGCGAACTATTTATTAAAAAGGAACCGATATTATTCTATTCTTATTTGTATTATAACTACATAAGTGCTTTATTATTTCACTCACATCGTGCAGAGTATTTTTTGTTTTTGAATCATTGCGAATCATTTATTGCGTTTACATTTCTTGAAATTGGCCTTTATTGTTCCTTCTACTACTTCAACGTTGAGTTTATTAAACTAATTAGCAACTGTAGATAAGTTCTTTAAGTACTTTCTCTACAGAGCGACTTTCTAAATTGAAAGAAGTCGTTTTATTTAATAAAGCTTTTGCCTTAATTTATATGTATCTTTCTAATTTGATGTTACAATAAAGCTGTAAACACATTAGATGGAGTACGTTTATAAGTTATAGTGGGTGAATAGGTTTATAAAAGTCTTCTACTGGAATATCTTAACTTGAAAAAGAGCCATTATTGTGTAAATAGAATAGTATAAAAAACACATCTTACAATTGAGTCGGTGAGTTGGAAAAGAGAACAAGTCTTGTGGCACAAGCATAGAACATGTTCCTTTTTCCAACTCGCCCATTCAATTACTCTTGTAATACTTGTACTTTAACATTAAACTTGTACCTACTCCTATTACAACAAATGTCATTATAACACTAGTGTTTTAATACAAGGTAAAGTCAGGTAAGTGTGTAACCGGGGCAAGTGTATATTTATTTTTAAAATTGAAATACGGACGCCCTCTTGTTATAATACTAATGTACTAAACTTGATACTAGTTTTACAAATAAAAGTTCGATCCCCTAACGTGTAATAGCTTGAATATCTTGTGAATATGTCATACCTTATTAAACAAGCATCAGTTTAGTATTACACTCTTGGCCAAACTAAAGGATAATGCTATTAATATATAAAATGCGGAACGATTACACACTTGCCCCATTTTGCTGGGTAAGTGTGTAATATTGACAGTGTTTGAAATTTCTTTTTTTTCTAGTAAACCGTTGATAATTATAAAAGGCGTATCTATTGAAGGCTTACAACGGGCATATATTACGTACTTCTATGTGTAAAATTTATCAAAATGTCTTATTATGTCAACAGTGTTACATTTTCTTCGCGCTATGCAATTTTTACTACACACTTACCTGACTTTACCTTACTATTAAATCATAGTGCATAGTTTTTTGTAATTTATGCATATTGGAAGCTTTCAATCAATGTGTATGGAGTAGTTGATTGAATAAATGGGGTAGGTGCCAGGTTGCATGGAAATAAGATCCGCTATAATCATTATCGTTAATTAGTAATTAAGTAAGAATAAATAATAACAAATGTTGTTATTATTTATTCTCATTATGTTATTGTAAATATAAATAAAAATAATAGAAAATTTAGCAATCGTGAGACTGAAAATTAGTGAGGTATCAAGCATTGATGTATTAGACTAAATATAGTCTGAAAATATTTACATAATAAACAAAAGCTAGATGACCACACCTCTGTCGAGTAAATAAAAGCTTCTCCATAATTAATTTCTTATCTCTAGTGTGATGACAGTTGTCTTATTTCGAACTATTGATTGACAACTTTAATAAAAATAGTGAAAATCATTAAAACCATTTAATACACAATTTGTCGAGTAATGTTAACTTAAAATATTTATTTTCGTTTTTGTTTGGCTGTTGGTTTAACCGTACGTACTTTACATTATACCAGTGCCCAAAGTAGAGTTACAAACTACATACGTACTAGTACTGCATAGTTGTACGTATTTGCTATTATGACAAATTATAATCCAAACCAAAATTTCTAATAAAAAGATGTAATTTCTTAAATTTGGAAAATTTATTGGTACTGCCAAACATATACACATACAATTAAAGAAACGACAATCATCATTTTTACATTAACGCTAGGTTCATCAAGGTGAAGGTATTTTGTGACAATACCTAATACCTTGGATAACTAGCGCTGTTTATCGATTACTAATTACTAATTACTTTGGTCCGCACGACTCCAGCAGGAGTTTACGTTACAGACAGAATGCGGGTAATTTGATTATTCATAACACATGAAAGCAGTCCAAATGTAAGCTATCTAAACATGCGAAGAATGAGGTGTTTAGGGTATTGTTGCCGACGTTTTACCTATGAACTTTTATTAATGTAACCGGTCCTTAATGAAAAAAATGTTATATATATTTTTTATTTCGTATAAAAGTAAATAAGTATTTGATTTGTACTCCAATTGAAAAGAACTACGAGTAAAACAAAAAACTGTTAAGATTGTCCACAGACACCAAATTTCATAACACGAAGTAAGCACAAATCACGTCTTTTTTATGAAAGAACTACATATCATATGATACAACATATTCCTTTTTGCTTTCATTATACATAATATCGACATTTGAATTAGAGATATACCAAGGTAAGAGAAGTTACTCCGTTTTTACATCAACTGGACAGTTTCGTGTTTATTCATCCCAGGACCTGTAACGGCTGTTACTCTGAGGCGACAAAACACGAGCTTGTCTAGTCTTTGTGAAAACGGCGCAACTTTCCGTCATCTCCAATTTGAATGCCGGTTAAATCAGTTTTTACTACCACTACTACCACGCCTGACTACGTAATAAGCTTTTGATAACGGATGAGCGTACTGGGTGTTGGTGAAATTGTCTGTTTTTCGTTTATACTGTTTAGTTTCGTTGCTTGGGGAATATTTCGTTCAGGCATTTTTTCTTTATCGAAGAGAGTATTTTTTTAATACATACTTCCATTTTTTTGTGAAGTAATACTATGTAAACATACAAAATGTAAATATGTACTTTATCGAGCGACTCCAACGAAAGACCTAATGAGCAGGGTTTATTCAATACTTACTGGTACTCGCAATATATCGATACTTTTTCATTCGATACTACTATTTGTTGTATCGTAATAATAAATTCGATACCAACTAAAATATCGACTGACAGGCAAAAGTATCGAATGGTATCGAAGAAGGGATATTGTTCGCGAACCGTTTGGAAGTACGTTTGGGTGTTTCATAGATGGCGCACGACGTACGTCATCTAGATACATAATTACATACACTTAATGGTACTTCTTAATGGGTTGAATATAAAGGAGAACATTAGGATAACATTCATATGTGTTAAATTTCATAAATCAATATTTCTGGCGGTTATTTTCATTTGCTTTTATAATATCTGAGCATAAAGCCTTAGGAAATTTACAATTAAAGATCGATACACAAAAATTATAAGCAACATTTTAAGATATCTGTCGAATGATTATGCAATAAGTTGAAATGTAATATAAATTAACCTATTTTCTTCATCTATTTTATAAACGCAGTATCGAATGGATTTAAGTATGAGTGCTCATAAGTATCGATACCATGATGAGTACTCGGTATCGCAGATGTACTGGTATCGAATGAACTCTACTAATAAGAAATGTTCGAAATGAACAGTAGTAATTATTACAAAGTCAATCTATTTGAATAACATAATAGATTATCTAAAAATTAATGCACTCACTATCTTATAATAGCCAGTTGTGTTTATTTTACGTGTTCGAAGTTCCGCAAATGGTTCTACGACCGCTGTCCAATAGAAGACGAGTACTACTTTGATTTTTTATGGTTGTCTCATAACTCCATGACCATAATACGACATAATGTCATAGCCTGAGATTACCAATCATGTAAAACTGGAATCAAATATAATTTATAGTAATGTGTCTACTTATAATAATACAGCAAAGCTCTGTTACAAGGTAATTTTATATCCAAGCCAGAGAGATTTTGTTGAAGAAAGTATCCCAAAACCTATTGTATGTTGTGACAAGTGCCTCTCCAAATAAAGGGAATTAAATTTTCTGCATTTATCTTTAATAACTTCAACGTTGAACGATGAAGTTGATTATGATTATAGGATGAAAATAGATCTGAAAAGGTCGCGGTGAAACAGGTCCATAGGCCCCAATCCTAAATCTAATGTTGAAGTTACTAAAAACAATTGCACGAAATGTGAATTTGTTTATTAGGGGCAATTGTTTTATACATGTATTTTTCACAGTATAAATAATATGTCACTGATTACCAAACGGATGTTTTCTTTAGAATTACCTTTACCATGCAAATTTTGAATAATATGAATAATGAATTTGAGTAACGGAATGTCATTCATTTGATCAGCCAGTTTTTGACATGGATATACCGTTAATGTCATGATTTAAAATTTAATGCTGCACAGAATTCTATATTCGGTGGAATATGGGAAAGAGAAGAAAAAAGAAAAAACATTTCAGTGTGTAACATTTCTTGTTAATCTGAAAAAATGAAAATTTAAACATCACCATTATTCGATTGTTTCTACTTCAATTTTTGAGTAATGCTATATGAATATGTAATCATATTATGAATAAAGCATACATAATCTAAAACTCCTGCACTTTTATCTGCAAAAATAAAGGAAGGAGAAAAAAAAACCGTCATTTTGGAAACATTAAACAATAACTTATTAGTAATAGTTATTGATCTGTAAGAATTCTTTTTCCCTAAATGATTTATAATCTGTCTACAGATATAACGATTTGACTAATGATCTGTACCGGGGATTATGCACTACCTGCTGGGGCAGCATCCCAAATATTATGCAAATAAGGTAATATAATTCACGCTTCACAATTTAAATCTGATTATTCCAAAGAAAACAATTAAATTTTAACACTCAGAAAATATTGATCGTAATATCAATAGTCTACATTTATTGACTGAATTTTCGTGGAGAAAACGAAATGTGAATGAAAATATTATTTACAATGATTAATTAGGTAATATTCAGATTCATTAGTGAAATAAGTTCGTTTTCATTATTATAACAAATCATTTTACATTAGTCCATATTTGTTATGGTAACTATAAGTATTTTTATACATTCAATAAATAATTTTGTAAATACATTTACATTGCTATTTTTACGTACAGCTTTCATAAAATTATTCACCATATAAACACAATGAAGTATTAAATGATATCCTCTCCGTTACTTTAAAGGTTTGTAATCTATTGCAAGAAGGGACAAGTAACATCCCTTGATGAAAGGTATACAACAGTCACTGATTGCATTACCGGCTTACGCCGCAGTCGCTGACTGAGTGACAGTTTGGCGCGTGTACCCTAGAGGGCGTACATCTAATCTCATGATACCCTAGTGGGAGATCGACGATATTGCTATACCGATCAGAGTGAATTTGCACTCCAAGAAATGCTCACGATGTCTGGTAGGCTACTTGTATGGTGATATCCCTACAATTGACTATGTGATTGTGACATTTTTACGGTTAATTGTTTACGTAGTTTTCTTTTGATGTTTTCTAATAATCGCCAATGCTTAATATCGATCTTGTTAATTTTAATATTACTTTTACTACAATCCAAATGAAGTGCTAAATAAAGCTGCAAACGCTTACCCAATAGTGAATCGAATGAATGAAATGCGTTTATTGCATCAACGAATTAAGATCATTATTTTTCATCGAGCCAATCAAGCTATCATTTCATTAATTCAATGAATGATCTATTACTCAATAAATTTCTTCGTCGTTTAATAAAATCTTTTTCATTGATTTGATGAACTCGTTCTTTGGACCAATTTTAATGCATTATTTCATGCGAAAAATGATTTTCTTCATTGTTTCCGGACCCATTTTTGGTTTAGTGTAAAGAATATAGTGTAATGGTAGTTTAAATATTAACCCCTTTCTCTCAATTAACTAATTTGTACAAATCAACATATGATGTTTTTTTTTTTTTTTTTAAGGATACCCTGTGGATTATATTGCATTTTTAGATACAACCGGTTTCTGTACGTACAAATATGTAAAAATTTTGCTATGTTTAATCAGAATTTTTTTGAGAAAAACATTGTTGAAATGAAAAAAGATATAAATTCAATACTAAGTAAATAACGAGTAACAAAAGATAATTATTACTTAATATTAATTAACTAAACTTCAGTGTATCAAGTGTTTAAACTGCTCCCTATGAACTAACTGGCAATAATCGAAGCGAGTATAAAAGCTTTGAACTTTGCTTTGAATTCTAGCTTTTAGATCTCTATGTTCTTCGATCTGTTCACATAGATTCTTCAAATAACCCCATAAGAGGAAGTCCAATGGGGTCAGATCCAGGGATCTAGGAGGTTATTCAATAGGTCCCGGCAAGCAAACCATCTTCCAGGAAACACGTCATTTAAAAGTGTTCAACAATGAAAATTAGAGTTTTGAAACTTTGACATTTTTTTTCTAAAAAAATTTCTAATTAAACATATCAAAATTATTCCATATCTGTACGTATAGAAACCGGTTGTATCTAAAAATGCAATGTGATCTACAGGAGCTCCTTTAAAAAAGTAAGTATTTTTAAAACCATAAGTTACGTGTTTCAGCGATTTTCAATATAATTACAAATACAGAAATTACGAATTTTAGGTGTTACTTTATATTCACTCTGTATATGCTAGTAGAATACTAGATGTCTATTATAAAACATTTATGTTCGATTTTAAAATATATTGATAAGGTAAAGTCAGGTAAGTGTAATTGCATAGTATGAAGAAAATGTAACACTGTTAACATTTTGATAAATTTTACACATAGAAGTATATATTGTATGCCAGTTGTAAGCCTTCAATAGATAGGCTTTTTATAATTATCAACGGTTTACTAGAAAAAAAAAGAAATTTTAAATAGTGTCAATACTACACACTTACCCAGCAAAATGGGGTAAGTGTGTAATCGTTCCGCATTTTATATATTAATAGCATTATCCTTTAGTTCGGCCAAGTGTGTAATACTATGCTGATGCCTTTTTAATAAGGTATGATAAATTTACAAGATATCTAAGTTATTACACGTTAACAGATGTGAATTTTTATTTGTAAAGCTAGTATGAAGTTTAGTACATTAGTAATATAACAGAGGACATCCTTATTTTAATTTTAAAAATAAATATAGCCAATCTACACATTTGCCCCGGTTACACACTTACCTGACTTTACCTTAAGCATATATATTTTTCTCGTTAATTTCGATGTTCTAACAATTATCTCTGTTTTAGCCTCATAATTCTCTTCTTTCTATTTTTTTTATATATTTAGGATTATCTGCTGTGTTTCAGTGCTCTAATGACTTCTTGCACTATCAACATCGTCTTGTACCGCGAAAAGATTATTATAATTGTGAATACGTTCCTGTGAACCACCGTGCTCGAAGGATTGGGTAAACATTTCGTTTTTCTCGAACTTGAGCGAGTGCCAGCGAATAAGTCAAATCGTTATATCTATGGATAGACTATACATTTATTTTAAAGATTATCTAGTAGGATGTATGAGTAATATTTTTTTGGATTTTCCAAATTTTATTAGGGTGTAATAAGAATAGGATATATTTCCTTACTATCCTCAATTAAACTGGCGGGGTTATCATTTCACGTGAAAACATTACTTTTCCATAAAGGGAAAAGTAAAGGCCGGTATTGGCTGTCTACTGATTAACGGCTATTCCATGTCCACCACGTCCAGGAAAGAAATCGATCCATTTGTAGTATTAGAGTAACTATTCGCTGTAGTACGCAAGGGTGTGTACATTTTATTAGTTGGCGCTTACTATCGAAGCTATGCGTTCGTTATCGGGCTCCGTCTCTCCGGAACAGTCGCACACTTGTCAACCGTTTCGAATACGAATCCGATCGTATATAATTGCACTTGCGACGGTTGTCAGTGCGCAACCGACAACCACCGCGTTAGGAGGGTTGTTTCCACAACCGCTCGTTCGGTCGCTC
Source organism: Protaetia brevitarsis (assembly GCA_004143645.1). Taxonomy (NCBI): domain Eukaryota; kingdom Metazoa; phylum Arthropoda; class Insecta; order Coleoptera; family Scarabaeidae; genus Protaetia; species Protaetia brevitarsis. The sequence goes on along the minus strand of RXPK01000013.1, from coordinate 1,002,705 downwards.
ACTCCTTACCACATCGTCGCATTGAACACAATTTCCCTCGCATCTTCTGCACGCTCGCCAAGCTATTCCTTTGTAGTGTAAACTTAGTTAATAACGAGTGCGAGACTCTGGCGATTCCTGGTCGCGCCCCGACGACGTCGTCGCCGCTTCTTCGTCTTCCGATTGTGTGTAAACAAACTCAAAGACAACGTATCCCACAAACATGCTTAGTTTTACAGCGTATAAAAAACTGCGAACTTCGAAAGTCGAAATACTTCTCGGTGAGTTCTATATACAAAATGCGTCCTTACAGAAACCGTCTTTGTGCCCTTTGCGGTTTTAAAAGTTCATTCTTTGCTCGCACGAAGTTTGCCCAATTAAACTTTGACGAATCGTTTGTTTTGTCTGGGAGATTGCGTTCGCAATGTAATTAAAACTGGCGCAGAGGGAGGCGTTACAAAATTATTTCTGGATTCGAAAGTTATTATCTTTATCCCAGTATTATTTTTTAAAACGCTCCATTCACATGCGAGTTCAAAACACTCATTAATTATGACGTGCGATATAATTTAAATTGAATTAGTAACGCAAATGAGGTGGGAGTAATGGAAAAAAAATTAATTAATTATTAAATGAAAGTTATTTTCTGGTTAGTGTAAAACGCCTAGATATTAAAAAATTCCAATTTTACTCATATGAGAGATAATAATTACGTAGTTTAAAGCCATTAGCTGAATTATTCCTGGAAATATTTCATACTTTTATGTTAGCCATGCCGCAGAACGATTGTAATTTGCATATCGCAGATCTAAAATTACATTGCATCGAGTTTAATCCTTCAGGTTTCTAGTAAGACAGCCATTATTGCATATTTATATATCTATGTTGTAGTTGGTTCTGTGTTGGTGTTTCAAGAGAAAAAAAAACAAATACCGCAGGAGAAAATGAATACTACACTGCGTGTTGTAAACGAGTTGGCAGCAGTTGGTGTGCCGTCCAATAAACAACATGTAAGAGTCAGCATCAAAATTCATATTACATACAGAATATAGTCTAATTTGGCGGGTACTAAATTTCAAAGAAGAGTACTTCTTTTAAAGTTATACATGCCAAAGTTATATTTGTAAATATAAATAGTACCTACCTATAATATGGAAGTACGAATTTCCATATTTAATAATAATAATAATATGATATAAAATCTTTATTTCCATTCTCACAAAAGCAAAATTACATTAATATGTATTTCGCACAACGAGAAGAAAAGAAAAGCTAAATATTTCGTATTTCTTAATGCTTACTTAAATAAAAAAATAATTTAACATCCAAAAACTTTTCCATTGTATTTTTATTAATTTAACGATAATAGGTGGGTAAAGGTTATTAATTCTTTGTTTCTATTCAATAGTGCGCCATGCATTATTGTTGTTTCCAAAACGTAATGCTTGGATTCTGTTACCTCTAATGAATATACTAATATTTAAAGTAAAATAAATGATGAAAATGGCCATGATTGATTACTTAATCCTTTAACATTAAGTAATTAAAATTAATGAACCTATTCGAAATTTCGTTTTTGTTATGAAGCATTATACGTATTTTAGAAAGGCAAGCCCATTAAAATAATTAATCAAAATTAATGGATTGGAGAATCAATTTTTTTCCTATTTTTTAATTCAAAGGAGAAGTTTCAATTTACTACGTGTTTACAGGCTTCTTGTTTATGAGATTAGTAGCTTTAAAGAAAGAAAAAGTTTGAAAATGTTAATTAATTAATGTAATTATGAGACACTCAAAACATTGGGTAAAAATGAGAGCCTAACAATTTCTTTTAATCTTCATTCTTTCTAAAGTACCTATTAAAGAATATTATTGTCCTGCCCCTTACCTCTTGACCACCGCAAATAACAAATAAAGATTGGGCATATTAAAATATAAAGTTTTAGTTTGTGCTACTACTATACTCTCTAAAAACTTTTACACATCTCTCAAGACTTTTCCCATATCTTTGCTGGCTCACTATGTAGAACAGGTAGACTCAAACTAAAGACGATTATAACGTCAAGTTTCTAGGTCGTAAGGGATGAAGCGACACATTTATAATTCGGAATATACAGTGTGTCCTCGGATCGACGCATGAATAGGTAAAAAAGTTTTTGGGTTGAAATTTCTTACGCGGTTTAGCACTGCTTGGATAGAAAGTAATTTGTATCATACTTTTAGTTTTGAAGGCATGCTTTGGAATTTTACAAGAAGGTAGTTTTTCTCACTAATAAAGTGCCTTTTTTGTAGGATACGACAAAATATTATTTAAAAAAGTTGTTCAGATTAATAAATTATGCAAGTATGCAACAAGGACAAGATCAAGGATGCTTTGGAAATTTTACGAAAAAATTACTTTTCTCACTAATAAAGTGTCCTTTTGTAGGACATACGACAAGATCTTATTAAGAAAAGTTGTTACTAATAATAAAAGGCGACAGGTGTGTCCTTTTCTACTCTCTGTCGCACACCATAGGCGTCGCCCTATCTATAGCGTGTAAATTTGGCGTGAAAAAGTTTCTTAACTAAGGCTTCAGACGGGCGTGCGATTAAAAGGGAAATAATAGACGGGCGAACGGGTAACGGGGATGGCACGGGAATAGGCGTATCGAGATTAATAATTAAAAGTAGGAAAAGAGGAGAAAATTCGCCCAAAAATTAGATCGTAGTAGGCGGTGGGAAACGAACGCCGCTGCAGACCCGAGAAATGTCATCGAAGCGGATTTCGATGGATTCCGAACGTCAAAGTTGGGCTATTTCGTACGATCGCTGCTACGCTATGGTGGCACTTGAAAGTGGGCTCGACGTCGAAAACAGTTCTTACATGTTTCCTCTTACGGTTCGAACCCTAAAATAAGGTCGAAACGCGATATTTTTCTCAAAATGAGTCGATTTATAGTGGTGTGTTTTTCACTACAAGATTATAACGACGGTACAAATAATCGTCACATAGGAGCATAGATGGCGCCACATATATCATTATTATTATTATATTAAAATCGATTTCGACCGTAGGGTCGTTTTGTTAATGCGAAAGGTAAGTTTAGAAAATCCGGACGGGGTTACGGAACATATTTTAAAAGCGTTAAGGTGTTTTCACGATTCAATTTTCTAGAAAAACCACGAAAACACTGTAGAAATAAACACGAGCGCTACTAGATGGCGACAAGATAGATAAAATAAATTTCAACTTAAAACGGGCTTTTTCAAAGCCAAGCTGCATTTGAATTACATTAATTGGTAGTTGTGAATAATTTGGAATTTAAAATTTATTATATTTAATATTCGGAAACATTTTAAAATATAAACAAATTCTGATTTGATTGCGTTCGTACTCAATTCTTATACAATGGAACACATGTACATGCGCGTAAACATACAAAAATTGTAAAGATATCACAGTAAAATCTATAGATGGCGATGTCTATTATTACTATATAAAAACGTTTAACAGAATCAAACTACCCATTAACATTCGTTTACTTGCTTCAAGTACGTAAACATAATAATATTGTTTGTGCTATTACATAAAAATTAATAATAAGTGGTTCTTTTTATTTCTGAGAACGCTTTGTTTGACGGAATTCGTACGATGGCGTCGTATTTATCGGCCGGCAAAACGTTCGGAATTTCGTGGCACGATTTCGATTTTAAGCCAGATGTAAAAAGTCAAAACATGGTTCGACAAATGCTATAAAGCGATACAGTAACGAACGCAGATGGAAAATCGCAAAATATTGCCATTCGTGATGGAGTTAAGTTCATAACCTAACATGTTATTCGAATAACAACAACAGCGATGTGAAGTAATTGAATTATATTGCTTATGGATCCATACGTTGCTTAAAAGGTAAAATCAGATACACGTAATACACGGTCAAGTATGTTTGTGATTATAAATTATACAATTTTTAGAGAAATCGTTGAGCAAGTTTCGAGAGAGATGTCAAATCATAACGCCAATTTTTTTCTACTTTAGAGATCGAAAATGAATATAGTATCACAGCATCACAGAGTGTACTTCAACAGGAGAGCTTCAGATGTGCTAAAAGTTCATCGTAAAACTTCTCCCAATAAGTGTCGAGCCATTACGTTCCCCCTCCGAGGAAATTTGTGCCAACGCTGTGATAATTATACAAGAATGCCAGAGTTATGTTGTAATCTTTGTTAGAATTAAAGGTATACTTCGGTTTTTTTATGGTGATCATGCCTCCGATGCCATTTAAATGGGAATTTTACATCTGAGAAACGAAATAATTTAAAAAGGACACAGCGATCACCAGCTTCATCGATTTCCATTATGTTCTTTAAATGAGGTAAAATTCATTTTTTCATTACTTTACATAATTACATTACTTTATCTAAATTATTAACGATTTTACTAGCGAAGCCTTTCATTAATTATATTTAAAAGAGTTTAAGCCATCAAGATATAATTCTTCTGCGAATATCAAGAAGATAACTAATTTTAATAAGTTTTATTATTATTTTTATTAAAATCTGTACATCAAATGTGATGACACAATTGTATATATTTCACCATAGAGCAGTGTTGTTCTAATGCTTTTAAACAATGTATTGAGATTGGCTAACAGATGGTACTATTTTCCAATAAATTGTACTATTTACTTTTTGACAATGTACTTGAATTGTAGTTGTCAATAAATTCTAATTATTATTATTATTTTGTTTAAAACAGGTTTCTGTAATTTGATATGATCTGCCATCATCACACAATCAGATTTCTTTGTTACCGCCACCCATTCCCTTACATTGAAAGTATTTTTTTCTGAATAATTACAAGGAATTAATTAATTGAAAATATTGTACTAAATTCCTCAATGAGGTACTATTGTACTACGTTTTATTCAATTGTACTAAAATAGTACAATAGTACGCTTCGGAACAACACTGCCATAGAGTAACCATGGTACAAATAATACGGTATGCTTACGCGCATACGAAAGTTACGTCAGAAAGGGGGACTTACTCAGTTGTGACGTAGTGAGCTAAGATCTCTTTGTTGACTCAGTTAATAAACTGTTGTTACTTCCATTGACAGTCTCGCTTAAAACCAATACAAATATAAATATAAAAAATATATAATATATATATGGGCAAAGAATAGTTCCGCTGGCGTACTATAGATGTCCCAGCTAGGCTGATTTTAGAAAAGTACACGAGCAAACAAATATTAAACGTGATCTGACGTGATTAAACGTAAGTGGAATTTTCCGTTGCACAAACGCGTAAAAATATAAGATAACCGAAGAGTCGGTACGATACGAATGAAAGTGGTTTAACTGCGCGCGCAGCGAAGAGGTAGAGCATTCATAAATGAATTGTCAATTCGGAAAATTATTATGAAATGAATATTAAAGGAGTCAAAGCAAGTAACAGTTCAGTAAATAAAATAAAACCAAAATATACATATTGGCTCAATGGATTAATATTCGTTTTATAATGAAATTAAAACATATTTTTATGTTAAAGCGAAGCAACACACGGAATATTTGCTTTTATTTATTTCGTCAAATGCCTATTAACTTTCGCATAGCACATATTATATCTTATTTTGAATGCATGAAATCTACAGCGTTTTCGATTTATTACACTACGCGTGGAGAATGTATGTATCTATCGCTTTTATTAATAGTGTATATTAAAATAAAAACATAATTAGTGCATAAAAATGCGGTAAGTCGAAAATGTTATAAAATATTGTCACAATAACAGCGGGAAATTCAATTTTTAAAACTTCGAATTATTGGAATTCGATGGGGCATAACTTAAAAATATTTTTGACTATATAAGACTGTCCACCGAAGACTTGGTCTTTGATTACAGTTCTATTTTTGATTTTAGGAAAAATACTTTCTATATATTATTATTCCATTTTTAGTTTTTATTTTACGTAGAAAAATAAAATATCAGACATAATATCGGGGATTTTTACGCGATTTTTTGGGTCACTATTTGCGAATATAGAATCAAAAACAAGATGGCGCGACTAAAATGGAGGAATATTATTAAAAAAATGACATTTTGCAACAAACATTTGTGGGTGTTTGGATCGTTGCATTTGATGCTGATAATATTTTTTGGAAAAATAAAATGGCGAATAAAGTGGGAAGAAAATTGAAATATAGGGAAAATCGCCAACTATTTTTTTAAAGCTGTAACTTATGGGATGTTATAAATGGGAAAGGGAATGGGAAAGGGAATGGGAAAGGGAATGGGAAAGGGAATGGGAAAGGGAATGGGAAAGGGAATGGGAAAGGGAATGGGAAGGGAATGGGAAAGGGAATGGGAAAGGGAATGGGAAAGGGAATGGGAAAGGAAATGGGAAGGGAATGGGAAAGGGAATGGGAAGGGAATGGGAAAGGGAATGGGAAAGGAATGGGAAAGGGAATGGGAAAGGGAATGGAAAGGGAATGGGAAAGGGAATGGGAATGGGAAAGGGAATGGGAATGGAAAGGGAATGGGAAAGGGAATGGGAAAGGGAATGGGAAAGGGAAGGGAAAGGGAATGGGAAAGGGAATGGGAAAGGGAATGGGAAAGGGAATGGGAAAGGGAATGGAATGGGAATGGGAAGGGAAAGGGAAAGGGAAGGGGAAAGGGAAGGGGAAAGGAATGGGAAAGGGAATGGGAAAGGGAATGGGAATGGAATGGGAAAGGGAATGGGAATGGGAAAGGGAAAAGAAATGGGAAAATAAGGAACAGGGAAGAGAGAATAAGAATAGGAAACGGGAATAGGTAAAGGGAATAAGAAAAGGGAATAGAGATAGGGAAAGGGAAAACGAAATGAGAAAAAGAGAATAGGGAAAAATACTATTTCTATTCTATCTATTACTAAATTGATGTTTACCGTATGTGAAATACCTTATTAAAACAAAATGTATCAGCTGTGTTTTCCTCGCTTTTTTGTGCTTTATCTAACAAACGTCTAACATAACTTTTTGTCGAGCAACGTAAATTAATGAGTTGTCAATATTATGGAGTTTACGTTGGTTCTAAATATAATCTCGCGAAGGATAAATAAAAATTAATAAATATAAAAATCGTGAAATTGGAATTGTAGTTATTATTATGAGAGTGGATCATTTTATTTAAACGCAGAATATTTATATAATTAGCCCTAAGTAAAGATAATCTCATATTCGGTGTCTTCAAGAATCACAGAATTGTGTGTATATAATACGTACAACATAAATAACGATCGACTCACAAAAAAGATGACATAGGGAAAATAAGCCTATAACAACAGAAAATTACATTCCTATTGGCATATCGCTTATACCGGTAATATTTCATATAGAGAATTAGGTATTAGGTACTTATAATCTTAAAAAAGATATTTGTAGGCAAATTTGAGGGCCACCGACCTGTATAAAATATCGGAAAAACAAACTGGAAAATAAATATTTTCTTTAAAGAAAACTACGACTTGACAATATTATCGAAAAAGTCTTTTCTACAAAGGTGTTATAGAATTGAATGCTGCATAAACTAAAAATATTTTTAAATATACGGGGTGTTCAGGAAGACTGACTCTTTGATTACAGCTCTATTTTTGATGTTAGGAAAAAACCTTTTCTACAAAAGTTGTACAGAAATCAATGCTGCATAAGTTAAAAATATTTTCCACTACACAGGGTGTTCACGAAGATTGAGTCTTTGATTATAGCTTTATTTTTGCTTTTAGAAAAAAAAACTTTTCTACAAAAGTTGTGCAGAATTCAATGCTGCATAACTAAAAATATTTTCAACTATACAGGGTGTTCCAAAAGTAAGAACAAAAGTAAACTACTTAAAACGTACTGCACATTATAAAAGATGATTTTCAAATGAATGGACCGACTTCAAAAAACCACCTTCCTCAAGTACCACCTTCCTCTACTCCTAGATGCGCAGCATCTAGTTCAGATTGATAAATTATGTAAGTGTGCAAAGTTCAAACAGGATCGACTGGTTGAAAGTTATTGTTGAATTTGAATTTAATTATTTTTTATATTCATATTTAATAAGCGATTAAGTAAACCCATCTTGTTTAAATTTTGCACGCTTACATAATTTATCAATCTTTTCTTAACAACCTTCACCATATCTCTACAGAACTTTATTAGTGGGAATAACAACATAACGTACTTGGACAATTTATTAATCTGAACAACTTTTATTTACTGTCCTATAAAAAAAAACTACTTTATTAGTGAGAAAAAAACACTTTTTTGTAAATATCCAAGGCATACTTGATTTTTCAAAAGTAACAGTGTGACATAAATTACTTTCTACCCAAACAGGGCTAAACCCCAGAAAATGAAATTTCGACTCAAAAATTTTCAGGCTTCTATATCTATTCATGTGTCAATCCGGGGACACACTGTATAAGATAATCGAGTTGTTTTAGTAGATTTTATTATCAAGCTAGCTCCTCTGCTTACGTCTTAGGCTGACACGAAAGAACTAATCGACACTACACACTTCTCATTGACTTTAATATACATGGAGTATGTTAAAATTTTTACAGATCTTTTTTTTATTTTTATCTGTTCCTAATTAGATCTTCTTATGTAAATGATCTCGGCTCCTTTTATTATTATTTTTTTTTTTTGTAGGTGAAAATAAAAAATATATCTAATTTTGTTACGTGTACTTTGACATGCTTATTATTGCCCAAGGAATTGTTAGTAACGAGCAACAAGCAAGTTATATGAATGTCTCACATTTGTCCAAAAGTGTCTAATATTTTCCCCAAACGATGGGTAAAAGTGAGACACCAGTTTTATTTTCGTTCTTATAGTTATATTTGAGTAAGTGGACTATTTATGATTGAAAAGACCCGTTAACCTTGTGTAGGAATTCATTTTTTGAACTGTTTAATAACTTTATTTTATCACTCTTAATCATAGAAGTTTTAAAAATATCTCATAGTTACCCCACAAAATTCTTACCTATATTTTTTAAAAAAGTTTAGTCTAATGTTGGCTGCTTCGACCAAAAAAAAAATATGCAATGCACAATAGTACCTATATTAAAACACCACTGTTACAACAGTTTCTATACTATTTTTTCTATTTCGCATTAATTTTCGTTTATTTATTATTTAAATTTGGATTTCTTTTACATGCTGGAAATTTCAATGTTGCCAAGTTCACGATACAGTTGTTTTGTCATGCGCAATTCCATGCATATATAAAATGATAAACATGAAATGTCAAACCACGAGTTGCACTACCAATCTCACATGAAATATCACCACAAACAGTGTTACAAGCTGGAACTGTGTGACACTTTTTTTCGGCAAAATAGTTGCACAAAGTGCTTATTGTATATGCGAAATAGAAAAACTATGTTCGCGTCTGCCTTATTAATTAATGTGCCAATTTTCAATTTTGACATTGTGTTTGTTTGATTGAAGTTACTTTTATTATCCGCGTTGTTATTACCATTCCGAATTCTGGATCTCCAAAATCTGGATTTATTCTGGATTATAAATATTTTATAATTGATGGCATTATCAATTGATGATAAATTTTGGTCAGTAGCAATTTCAATTTTAGGATTTAAGTTGTCTGCGTAAAATGATCCCTTTGAATGAACCCTGTAGACAACAATAGCCTTATAAAATTTACTTCGGCATTTTTACAAACTATTTAGCACTTATTACAATGTCACATTGTTCATGTAAAATATAATAAACCGATGATTATACTGAATGTTACCTAAGGTTTGTTCGCTGGTGCTACACTTTCTACACTGGCTTGTGATTAAAACAAGATAGAAGATTTACTCTGCAGGTACCTAAGAAAGATAAAATATGCACCAGTGTTATTGGTGTAGCACCAACGAACAAACCTCTAGACATTAACATGAACCAAAAACCATTTGCACCTTCTATAATTAAGGTATTGACATCGAACCGACGAAAGAATAAAAAGTATACTCGTTTCTTGCTCAAAAATATCTGCGAATGTTTCTGCGCATTTTGTCAATTTCAGACGTTTAAAACACCAACTCCCAGATTAAATTGTTGAGTGGGCGTTTGATGCAAATTATGTGGAAATATTTTGAAATAAAAAGTTTTTGTTCTTTAAATTTTTAAACCTATTTCGGTTTTCTATTAAATGCTGCTTTCTAGCTGAGCGATAAGTCATAAAAGATAATTATGATGACATTATTTCGATAATACAATTTTAAAAATTAAGTTCTTTTCAATGTACTGCAGGTATAGAAGATATTCAGGTGCGTAATACCATGGTGGGGTTTATGTTAGGTGATGGCATTTGGATTTCAGTGTTTATTACGAAGAGATCCTGCCATTTTCGGAGAACTGATCTGTTGGTCTCTCCAAATCGAATCCACGAATACTGTTCAATAGATTTTTATTTTGATTAAAAAATTCTTAAAAAATTGTAAAAATGTATCTATAGGTATTGCAATTTGGCAAGCAACTTTTGTCGTCATTAATTAATGACGTTCACATAAGTTTGTATAAGAAAATAAATTTCAAATTTGTGTGAGATAGTGATCGGAAACAAATTGCGGTAATATTTCGCGAATTCTCATTAAAATGCGATGGCCTCTTGGGCTGGCCAACGGTTTAATATTTTATAACCGATCGATACAATCCAAATCGTATAAACTGGGTAGAAGGTATTCAGAACGTTTTATTGAAACTTAGTAGCGTAAACTGCAGTTAATTTAAGCATTGCAAACAATAATAACAAGAAATAATATATATTAACTACAGGATCTTTTTTCAAATCACTCGCACATAATTTAAACCCTGTTGAAGAATATTTAATAATTATTTACATTAGGGTGCGGTAGGTGTCATTTACAGCGTTCGAATTCTTAAGAAGCTGAACTCTCACGCTGTAAACGGTCTAACGCACGACATTTCTATTAGATTTTTTGGCCGAGAAAAATATTTAGAAAATCTTATTTAATTTAATAATTAATACGCCAATATAACAGTCAGTAGATGTGAATTGGTATCAAGGCATGACAACTCATCTCAGCCTCAAATCTATGTCAGAGAATTTTTTTTGATGATTATTTTTCGTCAATAACAATTGAAAACTGTCCATGCATAACTTAACAAGTCTCTATTTTTTTTTCAAATTGAGCTACAAATGTTGATATAAAGTTCCACACCTTACCAATCCATTGTCGTTGTCGGTTTCGACCAAAATAAGAAAAGTCCTACATAAACTGCAATTCAGAAAAAAAAAAAGGTTTTAAAACTACAAGTCTGAAATAGTAACTTATTTTCGAGGAAAAGTATGTAAACCCTGCGATAGAGTTAGTAGATTTAACATCAAAACTCAACTAGCCCAGGTGGCATCAAGATGGTTGAATTTGATGCTTTGTCGGGAGATTATGAATTAAATAATTCTCTTATAAGCTGATTTCAATACACCGACTCGTTGAAGCACTTAGTTTTCACGCCAAACTAAAAGTCCAAAAGTATTCCCGTTAAACTCACAGTCCATGCATTGCGAACAAAACGCAAGTCCATTAAAAAAAAATGCAAATTTTTCAATTAATAATTGCTTAGAAACTTTCCAAATTTCCAAATTTTTACACCTAAATTACCGACTTACAGAATTATGCAAAGATTTTCCAGCACAATTAAAAATTGTTTCTTGTAAGCTTTGGAAGCATGGACAAGTTGAATTTTGCACGCAGATTCCTTAATTACAAAAACAATAAAAATAATGGAAAATATGTTTTTAAACTAAATTAAGGGATATGCATATTTTACAGTAATGCTGATTACGAAGAGATTTAGCTCTGCGATGACAAGCAGTAGGCTCTATCTACCCCAAAAAAAAAGTAACTGAAAGGAGAAAAAGGCGTGCGGTCTACCGCACTATAGGGTGGTAAAATGAACTTACTGCTGACAGGTAATACTGTGTTTACGGTTGGCAAGGCCAAAAAAATATTTTCATCTCTGGCAAATGTTTAGGTGTTGTGGTAATACTTACCACAGTAAGGTAGCAACTTATAATAGTCGAATTGTTGTTTTTCTTACCTTAATGAATTCTACTCGTTATTTAAAGACAATCTAGATTAAGGTTCTCTATCTAAATTTAATTTGAGATAATCAGGACTCTGTTAAAATTTTGATATTCTTCGAAAATCTGTCATATTTTACGTGCAATTCTCAGAAGAACAAACCGATATGAAAGGCCTAGTATTTCTTGGCAAGTTTTCACTTGATAGTGGTTTTAAATAGGATTAAATACCTGTAATTGTTAATTATCTATGTTAAATGAGATATTCTTATATTATTAATGAAAAAATAATGAAAACCAAACTTTTAAAATAACGCTGTAGAAGAATGGAAAAAATAATTATTAATAAAAGATAACCATGTGCTTAAGCCATCTGTGTTTTCCTTAATTTATCTACGACTCCGTACTGATAATATGATTAAATCAGAAGCAAGTAATTTAACAACTAAATACTTTATTTTCCATGTATTTATAGCATACTCTCTCCTTTCCAACTTTTCTGAGCTGGATGTGTAAAATATGTTGTAGCCTGTTAGTTTATATAAGGCAGCCATATGAACAGTACTCCCATAAAAGAATTGAATATTTACTTCGTGTATTCCAACGAAAATTGAATTTGTAAAAGATTTTTCTTCTGACATGATCCTGTCATTTGCTCTCGAAGTTTCTCTGTATTTACAGTCGGGGAAACCGAAAAGTTGAAACATTTCAATCGATATGCCTTTATATTATTGGATTTTGAATGAAAATATGTACATACTATTTTCTTTGAAACTACATTTTCCTTTATGTATTTGTTTTGATTTTTTTTTGTGGTTTTTACAAATGAAGAGATAAAACATAAGAGAAAGATGGTGTTAAGGATTACCCTAAAATATAATTGGGTGTATTTTTTAAAGAAATAATAAAGTACGTAATCCTTTTGCAGAAAGTATTCCATTCTATTATAAAAAAGGCACTAATCAATAATATCCGCTTTGTGGAGTATTGTGTGCATGTACAGAGTGGGCCAAATTTATCACTTTTAATAGGGAACTTATATTTCTAAAGGAAATATACAAAATCTGACCTATGCTTCTGGGCCTCAATTTTATAGAGAAATCGATTAGTAAAATCCGTATTTATATGTATATCTTCCGTAATATAAGAGATACAAAGTGTTTTTGTAAAACATGCAATTTTCAAAAACCCTTGTACCTTTTTAATTTGTGGAAATGCTTGATTTATTTAAGAACTGTATTAAGGCGCTTTTTTAGGTAGAATTCAATGCTCTATTTTTTGCTTTTCCACTCGTATTTTTTAAGATATTATCACTTGTGTTTATAACACACTTGAAATTTTACTTAAACAGTTTTCAAATTATTTGACTCTTTGTTTGCAATTTCACAGTATTTTAAGATGGCTATGGCTGAAAACTGAACAGCGGACAAGTCGAACACTTGCTATAATTTATAATGTTCACCCATTTTTTCAGCATATGTAGATATATGGTAAAAATTTCGGTTAAATATGTACCTAAGAATTTAGAAATCAGCCTATTTTAGTTCCAAACATGATTAATTTAATATTAGGAATTTTTTACATAATAGATCCTCTTAATTATAGCGAGAGTATCGGTAATGCCTTTAATGGTTTCCTTAATTTAGTTGGAATTGTTTTTGTAACATTTAATATTAAAACATTTTTTCTGCCTGGTTGACAACTTTTATTGCTTATTCACCACCATTAGCCATCTTAAAATACTGTGAAATTGCAAACAGAAGTGTTTGAATAATACATCAAGTGTGTTACATCATACTAAAGGGTAATTTTGTACACTTTTAGACAGTGTAAAAATGTATAGGGCGTTCCATATAAGAAAACACAAGTCTTGACGATATCTCAAAAAATATGACTTTTAAAAAACAATCAAAAAGCATCCTAAAGAGTTCTTATAAAAAACAAGCATTTTCACAAATAAAAAAGTTACAAGGGTTTTTAAGAATTGCGTATTATACGAAATCTCTTATATCAAGAAAGATATAAAAATACGGACTTATAAATCGATTTCTCTTTAAAAACGAGCTACAGAAGCATAGATCAGTGTTTGTCTTTTTGCTTTAGAAATGGCCCCTATTAAAAGTATCGAATTTGGCCCACTCTGTATATAACTACAGTTTGAGAATTGTTGGCACAGCTATATATACTACAGAAGCCACATCAACTACGAACAACAATATAACAACGTACTGTTTGGAGTTTGGATAGCTCCTGCGGTATATGCATTTTTGGCAAAATTTTAAAGATAAAAGCTGGAACTTGGTAATAGCGTCACTTATGAAAAGAAAATGCAAGCTAGGAGAAATGCACGAATTGCAGTTACCATTGCACAATTTATGTAGAAGTATTCAAAATATGTTTTAGTTCTAATTTAATTAAGTCGTCTGGGTATTAAAGCGCCATTTCCAGAATTTGTAGCAAATCTATACAGTTACGCTTATACACGGACAATGTAGTGATGTGTGTAGTTTTTAAGTTATGTATTATGTATTAATAAATGTACAATACTATATCATATAGGAATCTACATTATATTACATTGAACAAATTTATATTCTATATTCTACCTAAGCACTTCAGAATGAATTATCTCTAATGCTCAGTGCAGACAACATTGTAAATAATATATTACAACTTACATACTAACCCTACTATAGAATATTACATAATACGTAATATTTTTTAATAATATTCTGTGGTACTATGGTATCTGTGGGGATTCATCAACATTCCTAGCAATAAATTCTAATACGAGCAGTGATTGGAATTCAAAACACGTCTTGTAGATGTATCAAGTTGTGTAGTCATACTATAGATTTTACGAAAAGGATAAATTATAGAGTTACGCATAATAAAGTATAAGGACTAAAGAAAAGAAAAAAAGGCTCTATGTGAAATAAATACAACAATTATATTTTTATGCCCCTCTCGTGTTTGGTGTTGCTTTATTTCTCATTTGTGCTTCATTTAGAGTTTGGAAAAAATGAACGGTGAAACGAATTTTAACAAGTTTGTAGACATGAAGTAAGTTGTCACGCTAAAATGACATTAGGAGCTGTGGAAATATTAAAATGCATTCTAACAAAACAGGGTAACTGCTATGTATATGGCGTATCCATTTGCATACAATACTTCGTCGAGTTTCGCGTTGGCAAGGCGAGAAATATACGTGTTGTACATACATGTTGGAAGCAGTGTAGGCGATCGTGTAATAGGCAGAATCTAGCTGAACAGCTATCCATCATTCACACGGCATATATACAGGACTAATGTCTGGTGACAAAACAGCCGGGGGTGATACAGCTTTGTGACGAACTATGGATGAACATGATATGTAGTAGGTAGTGTGCTGCCGTTGTGGTAGAAATGTGTCGAATTTCAACACACGCATGTTCCTATGTTTGCAACGAACCTAAAACTGTCTGTCAACCGCACGCCAAAAAAAACAAGCAATAAGTAGTAGTAAGACATACCATTAGGCAGGAGTCTTCTTGTATTAAAACTTCTATTTGAAACTTTTTTCATAAAACTCACTGCTTCCAAATGTTTGGGGGAACCACGATAAATGGATCACCCAGTATGCTTTTTTATATTAACTTTATAGCAAAAAGTAGAATAGAAAACCGATAATACATATGGCGGTATATATTTGACTTGTATTATTTTGTTTAGTTATGCCAATAAATCTTATTACTATTGTAATTACTATTTTTTTTCAGTGGTAAATGATATGCTACGTTTGCCATGATAAAAATGAGCATGCGACGAAAAATGTAGGTCGTCCCTAAATATTTTTTTTCTATTTATCGATTTTAAAAATGCATGTTATAACTAGCAACGCACACGCATCTGTGTTTTATGAGAAAGAATTAGAACACCAAAAATTCAAATAGTGCTGTATTGATCAGCATAATCTGTTTTTTTTTTTACCTATTATAAATTGCAGAATCTATAATAGAAACGTACTGGACAAAATAATAAACCACCTTGTAATTTTATGCTCTGTTTTCACCAAAATGATTATTACATATTAAATTAATGCATTTTTCTCATATTTTGTTTTCCTGAAAATATTTTTCCCTATAGTAAAAGGAATCGTCTTTGTCTTACTTCTGATGCGGACTGGTGTGTCCTCCATTTCTCCCCTCATTTGGGAGGGATACTTTTATTTGCGAAACAGAATTTTTATATACATAACTTTAAAATACGTCCACCAAAGGAATGAATACAATCTCATAATTGAATTTCACGGAAAATCCCCATGTAACTGAACTGCTGTATATGACAGGAAAATTGCAGGGTTGTGTACATGCTACCCTACGTTAGTTAATAGCCAAAACGTGTATAGACTGTTGCTGTCCGATTTTCTATGTCATTTCAATTCTAATTTACTAGAGTTTACTTGGGTAACATTACAGTTTGTATAATTTAGTAAGAAGCTTGATAGTAAATATATATGTGGTATTTCTTTAATGAATTAAGGTTGAGCTATGGTTATATTGAATTCTAATATATGAATTTCAAAAGCGCGATGGGACTTAATACGAGAAAGCAAAATGGAATACATATTTGAATCGATATATAGCGTAAAACACATTTGAACGAGCAAGAAAACGATATGAAAGCAGTGCACGTATGATCGAGGAAATGGAAAGAAAAAATTAAACTCTAATACACATTTAGGATTGCGCCTTTCTGATGATGCATAAACAATTTTTATGCTTTCAATCATTTCCTCTGCGGTAATATTCGATTCCTACTTGTTTAAATCTCTCCAGTATTATATTTATTGCTTTAGTGGAGACCATGCGTAAATTTTCGCCATAAAATTTGAAACGATCCAATAAAGTATAACAAGGCAAGGCATCAGATAGGTACGTAAAAAAGTAAATAATCTATCGAGCTCGGAGTTGCGTAGCTACGGTAAATAAATACATAATTACATAAAAATATGTTCAAATATCTTCTTCTAGATTAAGAACATGCTTATCTTGAAAAGCAACTTTTAATTTTTTTCTGAAACTTACAAAATTAAACATTTTATTGGCAAGTAAGTCAACAAACTAATTTACTTTAACAATTTATACGTATTAAATAAATTACTTTATTGTAAAACTAAGAAAAAAACAACACCATTTATAAGCTCTGTCAACCAAGTAAAAATCGAACTGTGACTCCACAATTTTTCCTTTCCTTTGCAAAATAGTTGATTAACTATCAATTAGTTTCTGCGAGTAAAAGGAATGTTGCGTCAAATAAAAGGAAAAAGGAAGGTTTGGGCATGACAGGAAAAAAGCATGATTCCCACTCTTGTTCATAAACCGTCTGCTACTACGAATTCGTTTTCATTATGTTGTCCGGGAAAAGTAGAACAAATATTAAAAGCGATGAATACACCTACACAGAACGTTAAATGAACTTCACAACGTAGCGAAATGACGTGTTCCATTTGATTAAAACAGTCGCTACGGTTAGTTGAGATCATTTTTTTTATCAAATAACGTATTTACAATTTACGTATAAACGTTGAAATGACCAGGAAAAAAATAATGTAACTATATATTTATTTCATATTTATTAAATCAGTTGCTAGTTACGCAAAGTTCTATGCGAATATGTGCTTCGGTCAGATATCGCTTTCGATTTGTTTATTTCGTTTTCGTTTGTTTCTTTTTTCTACACGAAAAATACCCTTTTCGTTGAACACTTCTAACATTTTCCAACATTTCTCAAATAAATGCAGCAAATACATCTACTGCGAACTAGGCTGATCCGAAATGGCAGAAACTAACCATAGGCAATGCTTGCCGATGTATGGCATCCTATACCTATAGCGCATCTGCGATGCAAAGAACTGGGAAGATTTGGGAACTTTTTAAGCGTAAAGCAATAATGGCGGCATCCCGGATAGCCTATATCCATCTCTGTATGTGGTTATGTAGTCTATTACGCCAATTTATACTTATGTAGATTTGATAATTCTCATAGTTCTTACAAAAGCAAGAACTTTGAGATGTCTACTGTACTAAAAGTACAGCCCATGACTTCTTGTTAAAAATGCTATCATCATAATTGTACTGTAGGTAAATCTTGGGCTGTCATTACATTATGCACATTTTTTGACAAAGGACTTTTAATAGTAAGTTGACAAAATATCTTACGTATACGTTAGTAATAACCGTTTAGTATATTCGCAGTTTATTCACACAGAAGTTACTGATATATGTAATCAAAAATCACCTTTATTTTTACCCAAACCATATGCCCATAATTTTAGATAATTAAAGTATAATAAATTAATGCTATGGTAGTCCATAATTGAAGATACTCTTTTGTAATTAGCTTTGTCTTTATATGCATATTTCACAAAATTTTGGAAAGTAGTCAAATAGGTCAAATTTACCGCTCATAATTTTTAGTTTAAGTGAACTAACACTTGGTGGAATGCATAAAACATTGTAGATGCTAATGATGCAAGTATGTACAACATTTCAGAAGTTTGTACTACACTAAACAAGCATTTACTACTGTAAACTTCTCCTAGACCCCTCACCACAAACTGCACTAAACTGGACGTACGTTTCGATAGCAAAGCTATCATCATCAGCAGATACACTGAACTAAGCATTTACTAGTCTCTGAAGCATACGCTACTATGTACGTGTTACTTAGAAGAAGGTACCACGCTTTAGAAGTATCTAGTTAAATAGTGAAGTTGGTGTTTGGGAAACTTCGGCCACTGCAAATTAAAGTATTTGTTCTGCAATACATTACAAACGGAAATGTCTTATACTTTATTGGTATGTGTTTTGTTACATATTACAATTTGTTTAAATTTAATGATTTTTTTAACATTTGTTAAATTTAAAATAAAAAATCTTTACGTTTAACAAAATGTCATTACAAGCAGGTGTGCACAGTTGAAAAGTTTCACTCTATAGCTTTTTTTTATTTTGGTTGTTTATTAAATTGTTAATCACTTTTATCATTTTATTATGGTTTTTTATATAACACATTTCTTTGAATAACCTTTTATGGTTACCTTATACCTCAATATTTAATACTTTTGTTTCTGTAAAATTAAATTTATGGTTATTATCTACTGCATATTTGGTACATGTGCTTGTGGTGTCATTTTGTTAAATGTAGAGATGTTTAAATTTTATAAGGTTAAAAAATGTTTCATTAAATTATAACAAATTGTAAAGTGTAATTGACAAAATGCACACCAATAATATACAAGATATATCCGCTTGTAATGTATTGCCGGATAAATATGTACTACTTAATAAAAAAAAAGTCACGAAATTGAAATGAAAATAACATATATGTATAGTGTATGTATTTCCTTAAGCATACTTTCATTTTTGTATGCAGAATACTGAAGACGATATTTCGAAAAAGGATCTGAAACGTAAATAACTTAATTAACTTACTATTTAAACATTTGCTAAATTTTTAAATATTCCTACCGCATACCAAAAAAAAAAAATTAAAAAAATACTATTGAAGAATAAACGGTAAATAGAAAAAGATTGCTCACAGAAGTTACACTAGTAAATTATTTAGGTAATTATCATAAATTGTGCAGTTTTATGATATCTATATATATGTCTAATATGTATAAAATCAAGTTACTTTTGAGGAGCCTTGTCACCTACTCGACAAATAGAAGTCTTTTTGAGAAGGTTAGATGATTCTAGTAAAATAATTGTAAAATATATAAGTGTAAATAGAGTTTAATAACACGTTTGTTGTTACACATGACGCAAGAAAGTGAATACTTCAATTCAGTAGTAGGTGCTTCTGTTGAGAGACTATGTAGTTCCCAAGTAGCACATTTAGTCGCCATGACGTATTTGTTACTTTAAAGGTTTCCACAAAGTAAAAATTACTAGTAGCTGTTACGTTCTAATTACGTGATATATCCGTAATTACTACCAAAATGGGGAACAAATATTAGCTTCTAATTATGTTATGGCAACGTAATCGTTACTTTTATAGGACGTACTAGTTACGTAGTCATAAAGTGGCGGATACTGGCGTTCCGAAATAGTAACTTTTACTTTATATGGCATTGCAATTCATTGTTATTGTTCCTTTTTCTTCTTTATACCTCTTTATAACATATTAATAATATAATGGTCCATGTGTATATACAATAAATATATCTGTTAGACCACTTATTGAATCGTGAATTTTGTATCAATGACTACATAAAATTAAAAACCTATATCATTTTACTGGTAAAAAACAATGTGATAGTTAATAGTACTGCTCAGCGCGGTGGACGAGGTTTCAATACAGATCTCGGGAAATCGTACCTGTCATACGTCACCGCGATCTCAACAAGCCTCGATGACGAATGCGAAGTGTATCGAAGCCTCAATAAGCTAGCTTGCGTTAAATCCTAGTAGCCACTACGCTTATATTGCACCTAGCAAAACCACTGCTCCATCTAAATACCTTTAAACTCTACTGTTTTATAGTTAAATTTCCTACGAAGTTGTATATATTTGGAACGATTATTTGAAAGTGGTAGTCAAATGTAACTTTTTAATTAAAGGTACATATAGTTGCCCTAGGAAGTAATTGTAACACAAAAAAATGTCTATAACTTTAGTAGGTAAAATCTAAGTGCTGCTCACCTCAATTCTACCGAATATATTTAACTTTAGAGTGAGTCAACAAGTAAGAATGACTTAACAATTACCAT
The DNA here is from genome assembly GCA_004143645.1 of Protaetia brevitarsis. NCBI lineage: Eukaryota > Metazoa > Arthropoda > Insecta > Coleoptera > Scarabaeidae > Protaetia > Protaetia brevitarsis. The sequence goes on along the minus strand of RXPK01000013.1, from coordinate 981,906 downwards.
TTTATTAGCACCATAAAGTAATAAACCTTAAAGTAATTTATTTGGTGACCACGACGTAACTGCAACTACAGATATGTCGTCTAAGTAATACCCCTTCAGAGGTGGTAATTGTAGTAAAAATTATGTTACATTGACTATAGCAGTGGTAATCACAACTAACAATAAGTGCCTACTTGGGTATATTCTTCTCAGGTGAAGCAGCAGATACTTCTATGCAAAGACAAATGCTACGAAGTGGATACTTTTCAGTGAAGCAATAGCATCTACTATATTTATGCATTCCACCCACTATGTGGTGTTTCTTCCTTATTGGCTAGCGTTGTATTAACGTTGCCATATATTTAGGTATATAACGTATTTATTATCTATAAAGCACTCGTGACTTTGTTACTAATAGTTTTTTGAACTGGAATTTGTGTCTAAACTCTTCAACGAGCATATTTCCCAAAATTATTTATTATTTTTAATTTTTTTTTTGGATAATCATAAATTATAACGACAAATAAAATAATATACTTATAGCGGTTGAAATTTAAACCAATGTGCATTAAAACGTTAAGACGTGTTTTATGAAATTTGTTAAGCTACTGTTGTACTAACAATAAGTTGCAAATAAACTTCAGCTTAGTTTTCTTTGCTAGAATGGCTAAGAAAAAAATTAATTTGACATCAGTCATAGTTACGTAATCTATCATGTTGAAAACGTAATATTTTATGATTGATACGTTCTCGTTTTGTGGAATGTAACAGCACAATTAGATCAATTAAAAAATTAAGTTTAAAAATAAAACTGTAAACATTGAATGATATGCTGCGAGAATCCACTTTCCCTAATTATCAACTTAAATGTCATTAGTTTTTAATGTACATATGTGCATGATGTATAGGGTAAGAAAACTGGATAATTAAATTGAATTATTTTCCTTATCTTCTGTTTCATCATTTTTTTACTTTAATGCTGTTTTTTTATTCAAATTTTGTCATCATTCTTTGTCGTCATGCGAGTTCTTATTCCTTTCCTAGATAGGAAATTTAATACAATGTATATATTTTACCATTTCGGAATTTGTAGTTTACGTACATAGTATTACAGAAGTACAATTTGCTTTATTACAACATATAATATCCTAAAGGACTAGAATATGCATTTACGGTGTTAAATTCTTTAAACCTTTGGAGGAAGTTTTAGGTTTTCTTAATAGTTTCTATATCTTACTATGTGAACAGTTAGAAAATAAACAGGAAAAGTCTCCATAATTTATGAATTTGTAAAAAAAATATGCATTATATCATTGGAACCATTGAATTAAAATACCTTTTTTTATGAAATAAGTGGCGCGCTAGGATTTCCATTAGAAAATCATGTTTTTTAACATACGGAAATTGTAGCTTAAATAAAAAGCTCGGTTGGAGTATCTTATTTCATACATAATTGCCACAACTTCCTTCTGTACACCGTTTTTCTAAATCCAGTAATAACAAAGGTATAGACTGATATAAAATAACAAGAAAATATTTTTCTTTAAACATCTCTGGTTATCTAGATATTTTTTTTTCCCAAAAAGCAAGGAGATCATTCAGTTGAGTTCATGAAACTGCAATTCTTTCCCCATTTAATCTCTCAGCTAATTTCCGTAATCCTCGTACCGAACATCGGAAGAAACTTACCCGGCATATAAGAAAAAGCTAAATTCTATGGGATTAAAATATGTCATTAATAACCATCACCGAAAAGATGTTTCTCTATTAAGAATTAATTCTCAATTTATTGAACAAACAGTTTCAAAATTTTGAATAGTACAGCGTCTAGATCGTAATGCAATCCATAAATTAGACACCGCATCCACATATTTCGCAGTATTTCTATACCATTTATACACTATGTACAAACAATGCATCTTGTACCAGTAACATTTTCTTGCATGCAGGCAGATCGCATGACCGCCTATGCAAATATTAGTTTGGTAAAGCTTTATCGGGTATGTACATTTTGGCGTTATCTAAAAATAGTGGTTTCAACACATTAAAAATATATATCTAATTATACTTTCCGTGGGCTAATATTTGCTGTTTTCGGGGGTAATTATCACATATTTTTTTTTTTGCAATACCTCAATCTAGTCGTTACTAGAAAAACTGGGCATCAAAGCAGTAAATTCTGTCAGGGTCGCGACTATATCCTGGTGATTTCAGCTTGCAGTGCTAACCTTAATATTTATACTATGGGCGTGTTGTTGATTGGTTTCATATTAACACATGCATCGTACAGATAGATGATCTCAGGAGAGCTATTAATCATTGTTGTACTGTGCATAATCGGTCGGTAATAAATATACCTACATAACAAAGAAAAAAACAAACCGTCTAGTTGTTTGAGTAAGAGTGAAGACAGTGCAGCAATGGCGGCAAGTATAGTCGTATAAGTCGGTTGCAGGATAGTATAAAGCAAGCTGATTGGATGAACTTAGTTAGAGTGAGTTAAATGAACAATGGAACGCTTTCATTAATAAGTTTACTTCTATTCACAATGACTGCTGTCCTTTCAAAATTAGTTAATTTAGTTGTAATACCCGTAGTGTACGCAATTCTAAATTAACCGAATGTAAACACAGATTAAATACACTCTTAATGTTGTATAGGTTGGATGTTGGTTATACACTAAAAACCGATATATTTAAACCAACCAAATATATTTTGTTAAGCATATTTCCTTTGAAACAAGCATGTCCTTTGTTGTTTCAAATATATGTCAAAAATGTACGCTATTGACTGAAACAAAATATTTGGTTAGAAAGTTTAATATATTCAAACAAATTATTTGGTTCAGTATGGTCTTAACACAATCATATAGTTTAACTTGGTAAAAATGTTGGATTGGTTCAATTACTTTCATATTGTTGAGATAATATAGGTACTTTGTTAGCTCAAATAAATTTGTTACTTCTGGGGAATAACTATATATTTGGGCGAAATATGCAATTGGTTGGGGGTAAAAATTTATTTCTAGCAAATCAAACGGCGAGTAGCCACCTGTGTCTTGGATCACCCCATCACATGATTCTAAGATGCACGAAGACGATAATTGGTATAAAAAGCCCACACCTTTGTAAACAGGTTCTGTGATCAAAGCATTATTATTACGGCGATGTTTTCTACCCATATAGTTACGTTCAATAGGTTTATGTGATACATCCATTGTTGTAAAGATGGCGCTCTCTTATACCACTCAAACATGGTTATAAAAAGTTGATATGGTGGATTTACCGGAAAAACATTGTATACCGGTGAAGGAGAATTTAGTAGAATTTTACTTTACGCAAAATTCCACTGAAAATTCACTACTGCATTTGCGGCAAGCAATATGCAATTTATGCTCCTTTTGATGGGTAGGTTATGTCAGTATTATAGTAACACTTTATTGAATAGTGAAATTTTGTGGTAAGATTTGATATTAAGTTTGATTAAGGAATAAAAGAGCTGGCGTAACAGATAAGGTAAGTAATTCTAAGAAAATTATTGTTTGAAATAAAGAATAAACGCAGTAATCTCAATTAAATATTTAGTAAAATGAAGCACAATATATATTTTACTTAACACAAAAATATTGTTACTATAAAAAAATATATATTTCAAGTAAGGAAATAAATCTAATTGTTCCAACAAAGTGTTTTGTTCTTCTGTGAATAAAACCTTTTATTTGAGCAAAATATTTTATTTGTTTAATTCTATTAAAGATATTGTTAAAACAAACAAGCTTTTTGAACAAAATTATTTGCTTCGCCTAACAGTATATTTGTTTGCACTTATTTAAATAAAGATTTTATTCAATACAACTAAAATTTAGCTGAGTCAACCAAATGGTTTTTTCAGTGTAAAGAATTGTACAATAATATTACGAATTATTAAAGAGTAATCGGACAAGTGAATACGAAAAGACTTGCCAACCTGAAGATAATAAGGTGATCTGTATGTGGACGATATACCACGAGATATTAGGGAAAGAGCGAGTAGTACCAAATTGTCAGATTGAGAATAATCCTGACGAAATTCCTTCACACTATAATATATTCTTGCTTTCGGAGCAAGTTTTAACTTCATATTTAAAAACTCCAAGACCAGGGAGGTTTCTATAATTGTCAGACGACTTATTCAAAATCTTTAACCCCATCTGTTCTTGTTACATGAAGAGTACATCATGATTGTACAGATATAGTTCTTTATTCAGAAATACGTATGTTGCAGCTCCCAAAATATATAAACATGTTAAAGGAACAACACCTAAATCATGAAACAATGACCTGCAAAAATCTCTATAAGAAGCACTTGTAGTAAGTAGTATTTTAAAGCTTTTTAAAAGGTAATCCTTTAATATTATATAACACGTACGTACTTACCTTCGAATATTAATGGTAGCATCTGTGCATCAGCCCCATTCCACCCTATTCTCTAAATAGCTGTGAAACGGCTGGGGTATCCATTTAGATTTACTTAGACTCACAACCAACAACACTGCTCGCTGGTCAATCAAAAAGTGACCCCAAGTAAAGCGTATGTATATGCAAAACCCCCTAAACCCCTAAAAAAAGAGGGAACCAATGACAGATAAGTTTTAGTGTAATAAATGGTGGGGCAAAATTCGTTTCAAATGTTTCAATATTATGGTAATTTCATTTTGATATTTAATGTTTTCAGTACAGAACATTTAATAATTTTATATAGTAATTCATTATAACACTGCGTAGGCTTTCATGGCCGGTGTGACTATAACTAAGTTAGTTATAGTAATTCATTATACCAAACATATAAGGTATTTTATTTTGAATCTACAGATTTTCTCATTATGATTGCATAGATTTATTCCTTACAACAATATCAATGTTCATTTGGAGGAAATATACTTCAATGCAAATATTTATACTATTTGTTCTAAGAGTATATTGTGTTTTCAGAGAATTTACTCTTATGTTCTACCCACAAGATTTAGTTAATTTAGTTAATTAAGTTTCGATTTCTGAATAAATAAAAATATTCAGATTGATAGTAGATTTTTTGTGTGTAGAACAGAGATGTCGTCGACATACATGGTGATGAAAGCGTTCTGCAACAAAGTTGCAATATCATTCATGTACAGGTTAAAGAGTACAGAACCAAGTACTGAACCCTGTGTCGTTCCATCGGTAATTAATGACAACCATGACGAATGAAAGTGCTGAACCCTTCCGTTCGAATAATTAAACCGCACTCGTATGAATTGTGTTCTATTACCCAGGTACGATTCAAACCATGCAGCAATTTTGATAATAAATCAAACAAGAAGAGATAGAATGGAAAAATTAAGGAAAAACTGGAAATAACACCAATACGAAAGAAAAATGGATTGGTATGAAACAAGAGAGTTGACAGAAAAAAGAAACACCAAAAGGAGAGAGAAGAAACCTTACACTTAACGGTAGGAAAGCATAGGATTAAATAAAAAAAAGTCAATGGCGAAACAAGCAGCTCTAACAAGGTTACTTCTACTAAAACAGTATGTACCTATCGATCAAAATAAATTTCTATATATCAGAAAATATCCTGCAGCTAGATATACATTTATGAAAATATCTGTTCTCAATCTCTCTTCAATCTAGTTCAAAATAATACCTTCATATGTCAAAAACTGTGAAGTAGAGGTTTACTACGAATGTTTCCTTTGGATCTAGATCATTGTTTCTCAATTTAGAACGAAATAGCCTAAACGGTAATGAAATCATTTTATAAGAAATTTATTATCATTTAATTTATATTTTACTTACAATATGTATACATGTAAAAAGAAAACAAAATTAATGTTATGTAGCATTTGTTTTACATCTGGAGTATATTTTACATACTTGGATCCACGTTAGAAACACGCAAAAGCAAATTGTTTTCGATTGACAAAAGACGATCATTGTATTTATTTTTTAGCGCAACCATAGACCAAAAATCCTTTTCATAATAATAATCAATTTCCATACTCATGTCGGCGAGCAAGCCAAAACGTATGTTAAACTTCAGATGCATATTCCAGTTGCAGCGTTTTGTCGCTAGACATTTCGATAAGGTGGTCGTGAATCTCAACTGGTAATAAAGCAGCGGCAATAACGTTTTAACATAACCGATTCCGTACCCATCTTTTCGAGAAATCATTTTTGATTGCTGATTGGATCCGATAAACACTCCGTCAACTGAGTTTTTAACTCACGCAAATGCATCTTCATGCATCCAAACTGTGGCAAATAATAGTGTCTTGTTCATTTAAATTTTCGTCAATATAATCCCAAGTGATTGGGAACATATTCAAATATTTGCTTTAAGAGCGAATAATCAAGATATCAAACTTCTTAATAAAAGCACAAACTTTGTATGTAAATAATAACATGTTTTTATCACATTCAAGTCGTATAAATGCGGAAATACATTAGCTAAATAAGTCAATAACAACATACTCATTATTCCGTAAAAATTGCCCTTGTTTATCCGGAAAAAATATGATGAGATCTCACACAATCCTAATATCTGGGTTAACGCTTTCCCTCACGATAACCATCTACACTCTGTGTGAAAAACATTTTTATTTTCCCCTCTTTCCTATTATCGCCTTTGCACCATCACTACGTACTGCAATAGAGCTTGTCCAATATGTTAATAGTTTCATAAGAAAAAAAAATATCAAAAAGACATTGTCCTGTTGCATGATCCGGTACTGTCAGCATATATTCTTTGATGATATGTAGCATTCATACCTCACAAAACATAAGAACTGCGGTCTAAGGGTGTGGTCGGGGTTGCGAAATATAAATTTTAGTTATACTTACTATTTGAAGAGTCGCAAAGCTAGGAGATTGAGAATCGATGCTCTAGCTCTAGATTATCTACAGAGTTACACAAGGAAAAGTGTGAAAGCTGTTAAAAATGACTTATATTTCCTTTCCAGTGTTTTTTTTTTGCCAAATTGCATGGGTAGCTAATCATGGGTTTACTACAAAATATTAAGTTGTGATAGAAATCCTTATAAAGAAAACTTTTTTTGTTTTTTTTTTTTGTACCTGATCTACATACATCACTCTGCATTAATTTATACGATTGGGATATTAACATGTCTGTTTATAAGTAATTGGGAAAAAACTCAATATTATTGATGTATACTTTATTAACATTGCATATATCTATACAGGGTTTTCCATGGAACTGGCTAGTTAGTTTTCTAGTAATAATTGGGTAGCGTTTTTCTAAATTACTAGTTTTGTTTATTAATCTTTTTAAATGATCATTAAATATTTGATGTTCAGAAAGACACAACAAATTTCTGAAAATAGATCGTATTGCTTTTGAAAATTCTATGGACAAATGTTTTCGAAGAGTGTATTATCTTTTCTAATTTTTTGTAAACTATTGGTGGGAAGTGTTTGTACCTTTCATTGAATTCTGTGATAGTCTCCACGAATATAAAATAAATTCAAGATATCCGGATCAAAATAAACGCTGTCAATAATTTCCATTATCCAATGATTATAACGATAACATTTACTGATAATTATAAGTTATTATAATGTGAGTTATGCTTGCCAAATAAAAATTTAAACCGTTAATAAAAAAAAGCAAGTAATTTAAAGGAAACTATTGAAATTGGGTAGAGGAAATGTTATAGCAAATCCGTGTAAAATTTAATTCTACATCCAACATTATAAAAATATACAGGGTATTCTATTTGAAAAAAATAAGCCTTACAACTTTCAAAATTCTCTGACTCTTCTTGCCTGTATAATACGACGTGAACTTATTACTACGTTTAGGTGAAGCAATTCTTGGTAACGTTAAAATGCGGGACTTCTGGCACTTAAGTAAGTGACAATCAATTACATACAACAATGTAACATTTTGAAAAGACAGTAAGTGCCAAACGATTGCAAACCCCAAATTTTCAAAACTGAAACTATTTGTTAAGCCTGAAAATTTCTAACTAGCCACTTGCGTGGAAAACTCTGTTTGAAATGAACAAAACCGTTGAGAACGAACATCTTTGTTCACTGTATAATCAGCATGGTACGAAGCCAAACTTCAAGCAGTAAATTAAGGTACAAATTCAAACTTCTTACAAGCTTGAGACAGATACATCTGGAGTATCTTGTAATTACAGTTCCTAATGTACACAAATTTCACATTCGTAAATATCTATTCACATGTATGAATTATACACATATGTGTGTATGTGGACGTAATTCATATACTCCTATGTACGAATAGAAATAGGCACTTATTCCTCAGAGTCTAACTACCTAAGTTATTTAATATGTGAGAAAATAACTCGAGTATATTGCATCTGGCGAGTCACAATTACGAAAACGCAGTCGCCTACACACTTTTGCCTTGTTATAAATTATACGCAATTAATTATGCTTAATTATACAACATTCTACATCAGGGGAACGGAAACTTGAATCGAAATAATGAATTCTCATCTATAAATTATTCACGGCGATTATAGTATATTTTTAAAGGTTTTTTTTTTTTACGAACATTTAGTGAATATTATTAGAAGTGGATAAAGACGTCGGAGGCAGGCGTTAATGTCTATAACATATGCAACTCTATGAAATGGATTAGAAAAGTTAAAGATAGTTATAATAAAGTAAACATAAAACAGCTTTCATTGCGAAACCGCAAACTTTATATCGGTTGATGAAAGGTGGCTCTATACGTTTGAATGAAGTAGATAGTTTAATCCTGATGAACTACTAGTGATTATCGCAACTCGAAGGTGCTGATAAAGTTCTTACAATATTGGATTACCTAAAACTTAGCGGCACAAATTAGATGAGCTGCTTACAAACTTATAATGGATTGTTATATTCTACGGCAACGTAACGGAAATTAATATAATACGTACTAGGCATTACAAAGGAAATTACTTACAATTGGAATAAGAAGCTAATTTCGTCTGTTACGATTTGTATTTGCTTAAAGTTATGAAGTTTGTAGAATAAAATAAAAAAAGAATCCACGCGCGCCCTTCAGATTAACAGTTTCGAACGTACAATTGATAACGATTTTGTTTCAATTTCACACTTGTTAAGGTTTCTGTGTATATTTACATGTTTTTAAAATAATTTACTTTTATTCCATCTATCCCTATTACTTTGTATTACTCATTAGTTTTTTTTACCGACTTTAACAGTTTCCGCTATTTCCGACAGTTGTATCTAACTTTATAAATTAACGCACATTGCGCATGGCAAGCATAAAACTTTTCGCGTGTAATTCTAGACAGCGTCATCATCATTGTTTTACCGAATATCGCGGGTACCTAAAACATGTTTAAGTTAAGAAAAATGTTAGTTGCATAGTTAAAAACTAGTGTTAAGTTGTTAGTCTGGTTTAAATAAATAATTTAAAAACGTACAATCTATTCCTTAATGAAAAGAAGTGAAACTCCAGCACAAAACTCTACAACACTTAAATACAAAAGATTGAGCTTTTCAGTTCATTACACACAGAGAAAAGGGATTCTTTAAATCAGAGAAACATTTCTTTGCCATTATTTAAAACAACCATGTTTTCAATTAATACATATTTCTTTCAACTAAAAATGGTATTTCAATGAAAAAAAATGCGTATTAACTAAAAGAAATAGGTATTATCTGAAAGAAATTCTTTTAAATAACGACAAGGGAATATCTCTTTGTTCTAAAGATTGCTTTTTATCTCGTACAATCTATTGCAAAAGTAAAGCCGTACTCTAACTGAAGTGATATAAAAACCTTTTCCTGATATCTGATTTTAGATGTCAAGATGGCTATTTCAATATAACACAGTTTTTATAAATATTTCTTGTAGCACTCTGAAACACGGATCGATATGATTTTTGTAGCAATGATGAAAATGCTCTTTTTGTGTTTCATTTAGGTAGTTATAAAAAGAACTTAACAAAAATTAAGATAAAAGTTGAACTTTTCATTTTTGCTGTGCAAGAAAAATTCTATGCCGTTTGCTGTTACTATGGTGTGGGGAGAAACTATATAAGTGATTGCTACCTTTGTATCACTAAGGCAAAATGGATTTCAAAAAAGGAACAAAAGTCATGAAAATTTGCTTTCTGTACTTAGACCAATTTCTTAGTCAAGAACTATCAGTACCGGTTGCACCCTTAAACTTAAACAATGCTTTTTCCGGTGATTCCAATTCTTCATACGAATATAATCCATAACGTCCGCAGAAAACCAATTGTGACTCAGCAATTGTCTGTTGGGATGTTGATGTATGAGCTTAAGAACATATATCTTCTGAGTGACATTCACACAGCCTGAAAGCAGTCCTGCTTCACAGTGAAAACCACAAAAGAAAAAAAAAAACATTCAGCGCATTCAGTGGCAATGAGAGAAATCTATGACAACTTAGCAACCGTACTAAATCACGTTAAATCGTGAATAAACAATGTCAGTAGGATATTTGTGGCAATTTAAAAATATACTGGTAAGCTTTCCAAGAGGTTTTACAAAATATTGCTGTTTTCTTTTTGTGCCTAGGGCAAAAAAGAACATTACAGTATGAAAGATTGCCATTGTGGAACTTCTCTTGACCCTTATATTTCAAACATGAAATGTGCTCCCTCTTATTAACCCAAAAAAAGTGCTCCACATTAAGTTTGGACTAATGAAGAAGTCAAAGCCGTGAAAGAAATACTTAAAAAATATTTCCTCAATCAAATGGTGCGAACCCAAATGAAGATATAATTATTGGACATCAAATAAGGGAATTTCTAATTAATTGATAAAAGTATTAAAGATATGTGATCACGTGATAGTTTTTTTATAACGTTTTAATTAATAACTTTCTATCCACACATATTACATTTAGTGGGTGTTTTATTGACTATTATACAGGTAAGTTTTTTATCTTGAGACAACGGAATATCTCTAAAACGCTGCATCAAGTCAAAAAAAGGTCTTAATAATATTTGTTACAATATAGGGGGCTCACTTAATGATGCCGAACTCGATCCCCCCTCCTCTCCCCTACCGTACTTCAATTCAGTACTTGACAAGCTGTGAATACTTACACATTGTCCGATCCCCATTTAGATTATTAATTATTAATCCAATACAAATTAGTTAGTGTTGAATATTTGAACAGTAATGGAGGCTGTAACATTACAAGACTGAATTGAAATGATTTACATCTATGGAGAAAGTGGTAGGAATATCGATGATGCTGTTAATCTTTGTTCACAACGTTTTCCAGACAAGGTGCGATCGCGCGCTTCTTTTTACCGAGTCGTTCAACAGTTCTCTAGCGAAGGAACTGTACAGCCAAGAAAACGTAATCGCCGAAAAATAATTGCCGGAGAAAATAATAAAATCGCGGTATTTATAATAATAATAATAATTTATTTGTCGTAGGTTGTAAACAACATAGACATTGTCAGTAAATAACACAATTCACATACGCTACCCTACATTTTAGGGAGAAGGAGGAAATAATGGACATCAAGTAACCTCTATGAAATCGAAATCGAACTGCACCTATAGTTCTAATTGTTGCGGTTTATAAATTCCTCAATAGTATAATAACAATACTCATGGATAAATGATTTTAACATTTTTTTAAATGCATTTAGAGAACCGGCTGATCTTGTACCATCAGGTAGTGCATTAAAACAAGTTACACACCTATAGTATGGGCTACGTTCATATAGTGATGTTTTATGAGCTGGTACACTTAGTTGATTTCTTGAACGTGTTGTCATAAGATTATAAATATCTTTACTTTTAACAAATTGGCTTTCGTGACGTTTATAAAAGAGTAAAAGCTCATATAAGTACAGTGACCCCAGAGTCCCCGGGGGGGATCGAGTTTGGCTCCATTCAGTGAGCCCCCTACATTATAACAAATCTTATCTTCATTTTTTGATTTGGTGCAGTGTTTTAGAGATATTCCGTTGTCTCAAGATAAAAAAAAAACTCACTCAGTATATTATTTATCTTGTTGTAATTTTTTTTTGCCGTTTTCAGTTCCTTTTTTATGTGTTTCTGACTGTTGAAAGAACCATCTTGCCCTAAATTCATATAGCGCCGACAGGAATCGATTTTAATACACTGCAAAGGTACCAAAATATAATGAAATTAAATAGACGCCCATTATATACAATATAGCACACCAGATACTTTTCTGTAAAGCTAAGGAAAATTTAAATAAGCCGGTAGGGAACTACCTGTCAGGAACATTTGCTAGAGAGACGGTTGGTTTGTAAATGCTGGCAAATTATCCTGACAAAATTTGTATATTTATATATTAAACATTGCAGATGGCACATACACGGTGAATTATTGCGACAGTAATGATTAAACTTTTTTTTTTTTGAGTTTATATTTGCTTGACAGTGTGTCTTTTTTAATTTATATTACATAGGCACGGTATTTAAATGGAGCCCGACCGTTTCTCGAAATGCTTACGCGTGGCTTATTTCTTTCAACTTCAATATTTCGGAGAATTCTCGGTATTTATTTTTTATATTACCCTGAAAAAAGCTTATTTTTTCATTCGAATCCTCGTTTTATTCCGTCGTAGAAAGTTACAATCTTTGATACTATCTTTTATAAACCTACTCATATAATTTTATTAATTCTGATTTTATTCTATTTTGCCTGCCAGTGCCACGATATATTGAGCCTTCATCTTCTTATGGTATTACAGAATTTCTGTTAAAATTTCCCTTCTTTTTTTATCTTTTTACTATTAATTTAAATCGATGGAAATATTTATCCGTAGGAGAAAATGATGGATCTTTCATTCCTCGGTTCTTCATCTTTCGCTTATCTCCTGCTTTTAACCTTAAACAAAACTATAACTAGAAGTTTGGTAATCTTCATTATACTACGTGCGCAAAATATGTAAAAATAATGCAGTGCGTTGCCAAGGGAATAAGGGCCGATTATACAACTAGTTGTAATGATCAACTGAGTTTTCAGCGCAGATTAGGAGTGATCAGTAGACTTTTCGTAGAGAAGAGTTGGTGCGAATCGTATGTTTATTAGCACGATTAGACTGGATTTTAAATTTTGAGCCCAGGTATGTAAAGACGGAATCGCACATTCTGCTTCTATTTCTAATGTTACAAGATATTTCAGCTTTATTCACTTGCTTTGTTGTTTTAATATTTTACTTCACATCACACAGCTCTATGCACAAACCTGGGAACACCCGTCCTCCGTCCTCCGCTCACGGTAGTGTTTTATACGAAACAAATCCAACACGGTCCTAATGATTACAATATTAAAGAGAAGACAAAAAAATACACATATTCCTTTCTCGCGTGTAACGATGACTAGAAAAAAATTGAAAAGTTACCTTAGCAACATAAAAATTGCAAAAAACGAAAGTTTGGAATCAAAATTGGTTTAGGAATCAGAAGGCCAAAATTGAATAATGTGAGTTCGGTAAAAGCACCGACTTTACTTGTTGTTGCAGGTATTAGTAGTGCGCAATATGCGCAGAAGGAAATAAAAGAAAGCAGCTGAATAAAATTAATCAGTGAATTGGAAAAAAAGGTAAATTTAATTTGCATTGTTGGCTGACTTATTTGCAACCAATTTAGACTTTGCGGTAGAATGTTCTACTTCATTACGGTTTTTTGGTTTACTAAACAACATTATTCTACACATTGTGTGCTTGGGAGTTGCGCCAAAAAGTAGAGGCTTTCGTTTATAGATGTCTAAGCTCTTGTAACTTTTATTTGGTACTTCAGAGACAAATATATACAAAAGTAAATACAAATAAAGCGATAAATTAGGAGCTATAACGGCAAAGATTCTACTTATAGCTAATCAATAAATTATTATTATAATTAAATATTTTTGAATTTCGAATCGAATATTTTGAATTAAAATGTGAATTTAAAAATGAGAAATAGAAGTAAAAGTTTACACTTTTATTTCTTCTTGAAGTTTAACCTTTGAGACTATGTCTATTACTTCATCGTTTTTGCTTGTTTCTAGTTTCCCAAATATATGATTCCAGTTTATGAAGCGTCAAATAAAAGCTAAGAAAGCTTCGGCAAATAAAAGGAGAGCTCTTTATTTTTTCGCTACATTCCCATTGCAGATTTTGGATAATGTTGTTTGGTGGACCGAAAAATTCGAATGAAGTAGAACATTTTATGGAGTTGGTCTTCAAGATCTGAATTAATAAGCTTCTTGAGTTCATTAGTTAGCTAATATATTCTATTTTGCGAAAAAATGTTAGTGGATTTATGGCTTAAATGAAAGGCAATTTTCTCAATTTAACAAAGTTTCAACGTTTTTTTAGTGTCTTTTTCAAGTTTTTTATGTGAAGTGTTAATTAATTTTAAAGCTGCTCAAACTTTCTGTGTTACAAGTCTTCTAAACAAGGAATATAACAATTATACTAGATTCAAACTTCAAATATAATTATCTAGGTGTCCGCATGGAAGAAAATAATGTACCATCTTTAACAAATTAAATGCGAATTAAAGTTCCGCAAGTCTTCGATTATTAATGCAACCGGAACTACAAGTACTGCATATCTAACTATGCGTAATTCAGAATTGTTTGCAAATAACTTTTAATTACTATTTCAGTACACTGTACCTTCGGTTGCATTAATCATCGAAGATTTGTGAAGCTTAGATTCCCATTTAATTTGCTAAAGATGGTACATTATTTAATATATAATAGATCTGACCTTAATATACCTAATAAGAAGTACGTCAACCTCCTAACAATACTTTTCACCAAACTGTATTGCTAAAGTAGCGTTCATAACTTCAGTAAATGATTTTCCTCCGGAACCCTGAACGCTATCGTACATTTAACTTTGTAACTAAATTTAATAACTTTATGGGCACTTGAATTTAGGTTAACTAAACTAAAGACGTCAGCGACGCTAAAAGGAAACGGCTGATAGTAGTGTGTCTAACTCAATCAAACACCACACCGCGCTTCTACCTTCGCTTCCTTTTATCTGCAAAATGTGCAGATAATTGAGTTACGTTGGGTAAAAGCACATCTATCACCAATGTCTTTGTGCTGCACGAATACGGGGTTTTCACAAGTCATAAAGCTGCTTTTGATGGAGTCTACGAAAATGGATAACGTCAGTTATTTCCTGTAATAATTTCATTTATGATTTATATCATTAGGAACATTCGAATTCCAACGTATACTTCATGCTTTGTTTTTGTTTAATCAAACTGAATTCTTCTAAAGTGCAACAATTAAAAGATGTAAGTTCGTTCAAAAATTGTTGAGTTTATCGTTTATCAGTTGAGTGGAAATAATTAAGATTTATAAACAAATAATAAAATCCAGTATCTATGTAATGTATGTATAGAACACCTAAAATGTTTTCCATATTTCTGTTAGATCTTTACACCCCCTTAGAAATGTATTGCTGAATAATAAAGACAAAGTGGACAAAATAAACAAGAGAGGTGTCTGCAAAGTACTACAAACTTACTTGTGGTACTTGCCAGTCGAACAATATGAATAGAACGCATCGAGATTTTGCTACATACGTCTCTGAGCATGTGACCTCTTTTGCCTTTTCTCATTTTACCAATCACTTTAAAAGCAATTACCATCAATTGAAGTTGGATAGCATATTTAGCGTTTTATATTTAGCAAACAAAGGAACTTTTCTCAATAATTTAGAATATTTTGAAATTCTACACCATCAAAATATGATCCATCTCTGAGCCATCTCTTAACGCTCAGCTCAACTTTGATTCTAGCTTAACTTTGAATTTCTGTTTCATCGATAGTCGTTGTCGTATGCATTTTTTTTGTTTAAGTTTTCAGGATTTTCATCTATACCTATGTCAGACGCAGTTGTGTGTAATATTGCAACAACGATTTCTTTGACACTTTTACGATCAAGTTTAAAATAGTCCATTATTTCTTAAATTTAGTTAGAGAAAATAGAAATATTTCATCAGTGTATTTCATCGGGTTTTGTGTACAAATTTAAATTTTGGTCTCTTTATAAACACTGAGTCGTAGATGTAATACGCAAACCGTTATCAACTATCAGAGCGAGTATTAACTTATATACAGTAGAAAAAATTATTTTTTTTACACCCGCAATATTACGAAAATTTTGTAAATAGCTAGGTAATTTACAGTCTTACAATGGAAAAATACAGCAATATTTTGTTAAAGTCCGGTTATCTTCAATTACTATGCAGTTACGTATATATACACTTTGACATTCTGTAAAATATTTCGTAAAATGTACGAAAATTATGTTCAGCAACAGGTTAAGCACTTCCAGAAAAATCTTCTGATTATAAACTGAAAAGCCGATTTGTTTGATAATACCAAATTCTGTTTAAGCTAACTAAATATTGACTTAAATATAGGCAAACAAATATTTACTTACTTCTACGAAATTATTTATTCATTTAACCCTTTATTTATTTGAAATAACGAAATATTTTGTTGGATTAGCTATTTTTTTATGGTTAAATTTGTTTGAAATATTTTTTTTGTCCTGAACAAATTGGTTTTTCCGTTTAAAGCAGGTGTATTGTGTTTCCTGTTCAACTATCAATTTTTCTTGAACATTTAAAACATCAGACATCAAATGTCATTTTCGTCGGTAGGTTCTTTTATACTGCAAATAATGATATACTACCATTAACCCTCCTTCCTGATGTTCTTTTATTTTCCATGTAGCCAATCGTGGGCACATGTTTTTACATGTGTATCCAACAATCCCAATCCGCATCTTCTAATACTGTACCATGATTTACGTGACTATCTTACTTTATATTTGATATTATTTTAGAAAATGCATATTGCAAAACATATTAATCTAAAACTAATTTGACAATAACGACTTTTTGTTGTTGTCCTCTATTACATAATTTCTCTATTTGATGAATATATCAATGTAAAGATATTTGAAACTGGGATAATTGTGGAAACAACATTTTTACTTCTCAGTGTAGTAACGTTATGATCTAATTTGGAATCTATCATTCGTACAAAAATCTATCCATATTTTGTAATCTATCCTGCGAATCTCTGACCGATATATGTTTTTGATAGAATTCAGTACAACTATGCACTACAAACACATTTAATACCAACGTATATTTTACTTCAACAAAGACGAACGTTTAATAATCACGCAAGAAACAGCGGCACGAATGTTAAATTGCCGTGTAGATTTTAACAAATCTTGCTATCTTGCGATGACAAATAACCTCTGAAATCCGTTGTCGGGTTATATGGTTAGCACGTATTGCACTCCATCTGCTCTTCTGTGGTACTTGACATTTATTTAATGCAGCAATTTTCCTGCTTACATTTTCTACAATTCGCGTTACGCTTTATTACTTTTTTGTTGCAAGTTTCCGGAGCTCGCAATATTGTAGATTTTATTGTTGACGTCATCCTTTTACGATATCCTATATTTACAAGGACTTTAAAAGGAAACGATGAAACTCCACACAGAATGATGACAGATCTATAAAATTGTTTGTATCCTAGAGATATTGCCTCTCGTAGTGGCGCCATTAAAGCACAGTTGAATTTATCGCGTATACAAAACACCCCATCCATACGGTTTTATGGCGTCAAGTTAATGAAATATTTTACGAATCAACTAGAATCAAGAGAATTGAAGTACTTTTATGGTGTAGTTTTAGATATATCATTCCCAGCGAAAATTAAAATGTGAAAATTGCGTTTTCTTAGGTTGAAGGCGTTTGCGACTCACATATAGGTAAATGTGCGAAGAAGGATCACAAAAGGATTTTATATCTAGACGGATGTATTTGATTAAAACTGAAAACGTTTTGGAAGATGTGCAAAGGCACTTGGAAAACATTTTATAATAGAGGTACACCGTTTGTTCTGTTCAGAAATATAAAAATTGCGCACGAGGGAACAAAGAATATGTGACCTGGATTTTTAGTCAGTTTTACGAGAAGTTAGTTCAGTTTTACGAGAATGGTAGGTTTATAAAGCATCCTATCTAGCAGGATGATTTATTTTTTTTTTTGTTCCAAATGGCGATTATACTCATTCGCGCATTTTATTTTGCAAATTCTTTGAACAGGTTTTCCTAAATCTATTAAAAAATATAATAATATAAACTGGGTGATAAAATGTAAAAACATTTTATTACTTATGATGTGTAATTGTGGTGTAAATGTTGGTGTCAATTATCTAAATTGTAAAATGCAGGCAGTTTTAATGCTCTTTGAAGTTGATGATACGTTTTATGGTGAAATAGATTTGTTTTACCTTTTCATGATTATAGAACAATCAAACAACAAGTAGCCGGCCTAACTAATCACCGGGTGTTGGTGGATGCAAAATTCTCTGTTTAGAAAACTCTCGTTTCCGGTTTTATATATATATATATATATATATTGAGACACCACATTCTATCACACAGCTATCTTATCAACTAAGGAAAAAATCCACGGGAAAACGATTAAGAAGATTCAGTTTTTTGAAATCTCCAATGATTTTGATGTTGCAAGAATTCCATTGTAAAAAATACCCGTATGTTATACATATGGACAATCTGTTTACAAATTTTAATTTGTTAGCATATCTACGACACTTAGGCTACAAAGCAATCTGCACGATTAGAAATAATCGAATTCTATCTTCATGCCCTATTAGTGCCAAAGAATGTTTGAAAAAGAAAAATCGCGGTGATTTTGAAAAAATCATACGAAAGATTGATGGAATTCTACTTCTTCGTTAGATGCATAATACGGTTGTTACACTGAGAAAAGGGATTGAATCATTAAATGAAAAGTTTTATAACGTTTGGTTTTTATTATGTTAAACGAAAAGGATACCTTTTCGCAGAAAAGTGTTTATATTATTTGAAAGTAGCCTGCTGTTTTGCCGGAAAACTCTTTTCTTCTTAAGTACATGCTTTTGGACGAAAAGTAATCGTAATTTAATTAAATGGAATGCACCTTAGTTTTTATTAATATTTTATAATATCTGTATAACTTCTGTTTAAGTTAAAACAATACACATTCACATATTATATTGCCATTATTGTATTTTTTACCTGAAGGTATTTTAATTTTATACATGCTTCCACGTGCATAAACTCAGATACACAAACTATAGTAAACAAAGATAAATATTTTCGTGCAAGATTAAAGGAATTTCGGGAACAATTGGAATCTTTTCAATTAATGTTGCATTACGTATAAGCCAACGCACTTTACAGAAGTATATAGTGTTTGAACGTTTAAAACTGTTACCCTGCACGGAAAAAAATACGTGTTTGTTAACAGGCATTTGGTTACTAAATTATTAGCTTAATTGAAAATAATATTAACAATAATTCTTGCATTCAAACGAATAATTTAGTTAGAAGGTTTATTTGAAACAATATAATATTATTTTCGTATAGCAGATTTCTCCCCATATAGCACAGAGTTTTTAGGTTCAAAATAAAGAATACTTGAATCAACTGTCAATATCTTTCACTTAAAAGAATGAACTGCTTATGCTATATTATACGAAAATGTGCTTCACACTTTGTTCAGGCACTTACACAATTATTCTATTTATCTTTAATAACGGCCACTTTCCCGCAAATGTGGAAGCTTGAAAGAATTCCTCTCGTATTTAAGAGAGGTAATTTTTTTACCGACCGATATGCATACTATGTAATTTTGGGAAAATTTATGAACATCTTTTATATACACACGTTTTTAGAAATGCCGCTTATTTCCGATAACCAACATGGTTTTATGATGGGTAGATCGACGAAGACTAATTTAGTACACATCACGCAGTACATTAGTGAAAAATTAGATAATAGAAGCCGAGTTGATGTAATTTATACAGACTTGTTAAAGGCATTTGAAGTTATAGATCATTCACTCTTAATACAGAAACTTGACTCTTTTGGTTTGTCTTACAAACTTGTAAAACTTTTAACATCATATCTAACGAATAGATTCAACTACGTCGCATATAATGGATTTACATCCGACAGCTTCAGAGTTTGCTCCGGTGTAGGACAGGGCTCTAATCTTGGACCACTTCTTTTTGATGTATTTATAAATGACTTGATAACGTCGCAAGACTGTGAAGCATTGGCGTATGCTGACGACTTAAAAATATATAGAGAAGTTGTTACTAATGCTGACTGTATCGCTCTACAATCAGATCTTACTAAGATTCATCGCTGGTGTCTGAGCAATAGTTTCAGGATTAATATAGATAAATGTGTATGTATAAAAAGTTGTATGGTATGCAAAGTTGTTTAACTTCATCATTCATCAATACAACATGAATCACGTTCCTATCGCAAGACAATCAAAATTCAAAGATCTGGGAGTTGTCTAACCTATTATTCTCTGAGAACATTAATTCAGTTTTCGTAATTAGTACTTGCCGCACAATTTCCAAAATTCTCAAACTATGAAAACGTTATTCTGCACATTTGTAAGAACCAAACTAGAATACTCATCAATTATTTGGTAATATAATTCCAACACTCTGAGGAAAGCCCCATTAACACATATGGCTCAAAATATGACTCCCATTTATTCGAATGCGTTTACATAATCTATTTGTTTCTTTGTTTTCATTTAAATAATCATTATTTTTATGGCACTGTATAATACTATTAAATGTTTATACAAGGTATATCCTGTAAGTGCCGTGTAGACACTGTCGGATAATAAAGATACTATTATTATTATTTAATAATATTTTTTTTGATAACTTATAATGTCAGATATATCGAACCCACCCACCAATGCGCCACCTGTATATAGTACATAAATAGGATATTTTCATCATGATTGTCTACATAATTATATATTATGTATTCTGCCGGAGTTATGTAGGGTTACTTACATCCTTCTATATGTATATAAAAGAATACCTAACCATGTTAGCATTCCACAATGATTAATTGTAATCTTCTAAATTTTAGTCAACTTTGAACTATTACATTATGTATTTTAATAAATTTTCAGCACAATACACACGAGATTACATACTTTTTATTCAGTTATATTCAGGAAATATGTATTTTCAACGATTATATATCTAGATACGAAGGATTCGGTTTCCTTATTTACTAAAAAGAATCGATAACTATAAACAGAATCTTGAATTGTTTGCTAAAAAGTATGGGAATCGTTAAAAGACGGCTTCGATTTTTCTTGCCACATCGACTAAGAAGATCGTTTAGCCTTGTCGAATCATTTTGATCCCGATTCAGCCATCACTAGCTGCGCTACTTCGTTCGTTGTGGTCGTACACCGCGTTTTGCGGTAGTACGATAAACAACGCCGATAATTGAGAATACAGCTTGCAAATAATTTGTAACATTCACTTGCATGTACTGTTTTCCCTTTTCGATGCAAATGATAGTTCTATTTGCATTTTAAATATTTTCCTTGCGTTGGACAAACAGTTGTAATATTATTTACAATTCGGAAAAGCGCGAATGGCTGTGTTGCTTGTTTAAACCGCTGTGCCACAAGCGAATTATCGCACGAATTTCAATTCAGTACAGAATTGGTTCGTGAATTTTTTTTTTTTATTTAAATCGCGTATTTGTTTAGTTTTTCGCTTTGTACAGTACGTGAAAGTATGGTTGTGGACACCCTATTTTGCATGTATGATCAGAAAACACAATACTATTGGGCTTGGTCTGCTGACCAGTCGCGAAAATAAAATTGCGTGTCGATTTATCTTAGTAATTTCAAAGTAAAATTATAAAATATGTTCTCAAGTAACTTAGTTTACATTATAGGTAAATAGGTGAAAATTATATTTGAAATGAAATAGGATCGCCTCTTTTAATGTTTTTTTTTGTTATATTTGAAAATTTTCTACTATACATATTGTTCAGGATTAATTTGGATTCGTACATGTATATATGTGACTCTTACAAGTACTATCAATGTCTCATTTGAGCTTATATACTCAAACGCTTCTCTTTGTTGGCATGTCAAAAATTTTCGTTAGTGGCGAAATCGGGAATATTTTATCACGCCCTGACATATAAACATGCAAAATTACGTAATTTATCATGCGATAAGCTGATTAATTGTAGCTGTTGATTCATCCATTGTGGAATGTGTTCCATAATCAACCACCATATATCCTGGAAGTTATGGTTGTGTTCTATCGGGTACTACCCTTCAAGTACATGCATATCGATTACAAATACCATCAGCAATTAATTAATACAACGTCGCATACCAACGATTCAAATTTGTAAGTTGCCGAACTGTACGCCTATAGACATCCATATTGTCAGGTGATTAACACTGTTGGTTATCGATTCCTGTATTGTTTGGGGAGGAGACTAAAAAAGCACATATGTTATTGTAATTTCGGACGAACGTGTTAATTAAAGAGAATTTTATATCAATTAAAAGAGTACGTTCCATATAGTTGCATTAATTAATTCTTTTGAATGAAACAAGGGACACATTTTAAGCAAACACAGAAAAACATGATATTTATAAAATACAAAATAATAATACTTTAGAGAGACATGAGTTTTGAATTTGACATAAAACATAAAACAACTATTTAGACAGTTATCAGAAAATTCAGTTAAATACAACTTAATAAGATTAATATGCCGATTCAAAAATGCTGATATTGCAGTGAAGAATACGCTTATTATATATATAAACTTGCATGAATTTATTTCACATATATGAAGGTTTTATTTGAAACTTCACGCAAAAATGTCATTCTTTCTAAAAAAATTGGCTTGTCTCAAAACCACTAATTCTGCACAGAAAAAAAAACGTGGGAAAATTTAAAACAATTATAAACATCTGTACAACAATTTGTGTAACGCATAGGGACAAAGACAATATATTTAAAAAATTCACACAAAATTGTAGTTAATAATTTAGCAGATATATACAAACAAATTGTGTGATTTCTTTACTGAATTTTATGTAACTGTACTACACAATTTCTATTGATAGTATACACATTTTTTTTGAGCACGGTCATCTATCTGTGTAAATTTTTAGAACCAAAATTTTAAAAAATTACTACAATTAGAAGTAAAATGTTACACATGCAATGTAAGTTTATTACACATATAGTGTAGGTTTATTATATAATATTGAAGGAACGTTTATTAAAAAAATCTCATTGTTACTAAACCGACTTTATTTTAAAAATGTCACATACAAAACATATTCACAAAAATTTAAAAAGAAAAAATTCTGCGACCTATAAAAGTATTTATGTTGACATTTACCATAAAGCAAGGCTGGTTGTCATTATAGAGTATATAGGAAACTATCTGAATTTCGTCAGCTTGTTCTACCTCAAATACATGTTTATGTCTATTAAAAAGAATATTTCGATTTTTGTTTCATGAAACAAAAATCGAAATATTCTTTTAGCAGCTGAGAAAATTACAAAAACATACGTGAGCTAAAAGAAACCATTTATTTTATTTAACGTGGTGTCCTCTAACCTCTACATACTTTTCAACTGTACGTACAACTTCTTTACAGATAGTGTAGATCATATCTTCAGTGACAGAAATTACCGCTTCCGTAACCTTTTGTTTTAAAATTTCGATATTGTTATCCAAATTAGTATTATAAATATTCTGTTTAACATATCCCCATAAAAAAATCCAGTGAGCTTAAATCAGGGGAACGACCAGGCCAATTGACAGGTCCGTAACCGCCTATCCATCTGTTTCCAAAATGTTCTTGGAAATAATTTCTCACCAGTTGTTGAGTGAGGAGGGCATCCATATTGTTGAAAAAATACACTTTCAAAGTTAGAATCATCTTTTACTGCAGGCAGAAAAAGAAAATATGAAGCAACTGTTGATTCACATTTTCATTAAAAAAATACGAACCAATGATTTTTCCATACATAATACCACACCACACATTAACTTTTTTGTAATACCAACTTCTAATTGCAATGTTGACATTAGAATTTACTTTCGACCAAAATTTACAGTTTTCACATACAACTTTTCCATTGGTTGTAAACGTTGTTTCATCAACAAAAAAAAAATGTTTGTGCAGAAATTTCGATTTACACACTGATTTTCTCCTACCTATAAACAAAAGTCTAAACGCAAAGCATTATCACCATTTCTTAATTTAATTTTTTTGTAAATGTGATTTGCTAATTGAATGATTTAACTATTTGCGGAACTTTTTCGCAAGGACAATAAATTGTAGATTTGTTTCTATAGAATCTAGAGACAGTATTGTTACAGCAACTTCTTCATCGTGTATCCTCTACAGTTCCAGAATATTGGACCTTTGCTCGAAAGTTAGCATAACTATTAAGTTAAGTAAGTCTCAGTAAATATTCACGTCAGAATACGTAACGACACTGACAAATAATACCTAATTTGATCTACTTATTAGGTTGTCATGGAAGGTAACAGGATAATCTAATTTAACCAAACACATGAAACTTAGAAACATTTTTGCTTAAATTTTTGTGTAATGTTCTCATGTGGTAAAAAGAATATTTAGATCTCTTTCAGAATTGATGGTTTTGAGACAAGTACAAAATTTTATAAAGAGGTTTTGCGTTAACTTTCAAATAAAAATTATTTCCCTCTTGTTCAGTCCATCCACGAACATAGTGTATATATGCTCGTATTCACATATACATTCACATTTCTTGAGATAGCGGCTGTTTAAAGAGTTGTGTTTAATTAATATTCATTTTTACGTTTCGACCCTTTTTTATTGTCTTCTTCAGAATAGTGTGTTTTTATTATTTTCTACAAGAAATATACTTATATAAATATATAAATATACTTATATAAATACGAAATAATACATAAACTATCGGCTAAAAATATATTACATCAAAACTAGTTTTATATTATATAAAAGTTACCTATTTTTTTTGCTCTACACGGGCAAATATATTCACCATTAAGGGAAAAAAGATATCACATTTAGTTTTTGTTAATTTGTTTGTTAATTTTTTTTTTTTTGTAAAATTTTCTCACATTAGGGCTTTTGCAATGGCTATGATTTTCGATAACGTTCTTCGCTTTTCAGACCACTGTGTGGTGTCTACAGATGCCCCAGCGTTTTTCTTTAATTTTCACCAATCATAAGGAATGTGTATAAGAGAGGAAAGTATAAGATTCAGAAGTATCCATACAAAAAATCATAAAAAACATCTAGAAAAGCCCGAAAACAGAGAAAAGAAAATTTTTCATTTAGAAAAAAACAAGCAGCCCTCATTTCAGTAGATCAGGATAAATTTAAATAATTAATGAAACTGTCTGACCATTTTCTTCCTCTACCAACAACACGCCGTTTCCAAGAAATCAAGATACCTGTATTTTAGTCAGTTCAAAGAAATCACTACGGAATGCTAAAAAATAATTGAGCAGTGAACCACTACAACACTACATTATTTATGAAAATGAAATACATATACAGTCGCGAAAATGCAATTATAAAATCCAGTTGGTGTGACAAGTTTCATTGCAATTTGGCTACTGCCATTTTGTCTTGAAAAATTTACATACCAAAAATACCCGAGTTTATTTTACATTTTCCTAAAATGAAAATATCCAAGTATTCATTTTAAAACTCGTCCTATCTGTACCATGTTTTCGGTTTTTTAGTACTTCGGCCAAAATATTCAGAAAACAAGGGTGAATCCAGAATCTATAGCACTTATATATACCTGAAAAGCGAATAAAATGAAGAAATTATGAGGTTATATTTTTTAATGTTGTATTTTATTTGTTATTTGCTTGTACTGCAATAAACTGTCGCTACAGTTCAAATTTGGATTCGAAATTAATTTTCAGTAATGGTTTAATTTTGTTTTAATTTTATGTGTTTCCATTGTATTTTTCTAATTGAATGATTGGTCGTAAGTTTTATGAGTCTACCTAGCTGTTGAGTTTGGATTCCCCAATTTAGGTTTTGCTGCAACAGTATCTCGGGGTAGACATCCTACAATCTACTCAGGGAGGACAGTTTTGACGCTACTAGTATGTTATGTTGATGGTAGGAATAGGTTCGTGCAGGACAGACTAACTGCGGGTATATAGATTGTAATGTGACTTATTACGCGTTCAGCATTAAGAAACAATGAAAATTGATTTCATAAAGCATGCAATCGATACTAAATTAATTATTTTTCACATAGACAGAACAGAGTTCGAGACTGTAATAATTCATTTTAATGCTGTGTCTCTTTAATTCACTATTTCGCGAGGTTTCAACATTAAGTAAATAGGTATGTACATTGGCTAAATGTTTACGAAAGCTTTATGTCATCGATCTGTTCGAATTAAGCCAAAGCAATTTTATCGATGTTTACTTGTGTCCCATATATTCACCACAATATATGAATGTGCACACATCGTATGTAAACTGCGTCTTGGCTTATTTATTCATAAATATGGAACATACGTAAGTCAATCCGCTGATTGCTGGGAAAGTTTGATAGATCAACTGCGCAACCACCCCGCTTTATAAATATTCAGCTGCAAAGTAGTTCGTGCATACATATATAATTTAGCACCACACTTGTAATCATACATTTCAATATTTCTTTTCGTTTGGAAAAATTGTTCAATTTAACCTAAACTACAATTAGCTTACATTTTGAAATAGTATACCTCTTGTATAGATGCTATTTTACGAAAGGAAATTACGGTTTCTAACAACCATTTCTTGGATAAAGACAGCATTATCTCTACTAATATTATTTTTCAACTAACAATATAAAATTAACTAAGCTTTTACTAAAATACGATTATTAGATCTTTTTATATTTCTAATTATTTAACCAATAATTCAATTTTAGTTAAATTCTTTATTATTTTGATTTATTATTTTTAGTACTAACACTAATAGCAATCAGCCTTGAATGACATCGAGGCGTATGGGTTTAGTCAATGAAAAATAATGAATAATAATATAATTAAAGGATTTAATTTATAGATTACTTTTTACCATATAATTTTCACATTATTTTAGATCGGACACTAATAGACTAAATAACTTCCGATGTGACTAGGAAAAAGTCTAGACACGTTTAATCTAGTAAAAGGACCTCGGAATTGATCACCAATCCTTTTGTGTTGTATTGATAAAACTCGTTATTCTTATGGAATTCATTCTAATTTACGAATATATAAGCACAAAAAATGTCTACAGGTATAAATAGACCTCACATATACTATAATAATTCCCAAAATTTGTTTTTGAATGATATAAACGCATCTTGTGCAGCATATATGCTTGCATATCATAATGTCGATCAAAGCACACTATACTTTATGAAAAGTTAGATAATTACAATTCATCCTAAACGCCGTGCTTCACCTAAAGGCACTACACGAGGCTGCCTATTCTAAGTACATATGGATTCCATAACATTTGAAATGTTCCTTCTAAAAAGCACACTACAGAGAAATTATAGTTGTTCCTTGGTTAATGTTATGCTTAGGTTACGAAAAAGATGTGTAGAATTTAATTTGGCAATAGTTCCATTATAGTTGTGCTTCCAGGTTAAAATTTCCAAGCGCAAACAATTTAGTCTTCAGACAACTCTATTGGTTTATTAGTCGTAAATCCAATTTTTCACTACGTAATACAATACTACTCTATAGTCATTCTAAAACTGGTATGGATGTATGATATCCAACTGTGGGGCACTGCCAGAAATTTCATCGTAAAAATCCTACAAAGGTTCCAAAATGCTCCTAAGAGCAATCGTAAATGCGTTTTATTACATCTCCAACTAGATAATTCAACACGACATCCCCAAGAAGTCCTTTAAAAAAGCCATATATCGATTCAGTCCAACATACAGTGACAGGGTGTCAGTTAGTGTTGAGAACGAAGCCTTCACACTCATTCACGGTAAATCGTTTGCTAGAGAATGACTGCAACCAGTCTATTTAATTCATTGCGCAAATGAAGCGTTTGCGCTAGAAGTAAATTTTTCGCATTGCCTCCCGAGAATAGAGGTAACAACTTTATTGTATCCAAACAATTTAGGGGAAGAACAGATTACTAATAAGTTATTTATTTAAAAATTACAATGTAACTCTGTTTGTAACTGTTTGCTCGTCTTTTACGAAATCTATCCGTTCACGTCGTGAAAGCAACCCTGCTTTATTATTCTCTGACTGCGCAGGTCTCTGATAAATGATGTGCACGGCAAGGTATTATTATTTCCTAATACCAAAAGATGGCAGGTTTTCCAACAAACCCCGACTAACAAACATGATTGTAACAGGACACTCAGCTGCTTTAAAGTACCTTACAATACTATGATAAAGGATTTTTACTTCAAATCTTGTGAAAAGTATTTTTTTGTCACATTGTAGAGCTTGCAGTTAAATAAAATACGAAGCAGAGTTTTTGATTTTAAGCTGAGACTTGCTTTGTAAACACTTCCTATGGGTGTCCTATCGAAATGAACCCATAACAACCATGTGAATTATACATTTCTTACGAGACCCTCCTTATAAATATAACAAACGATATGCATATTTCTTGACCTTTCTGTCTTTGGAAATTCGGAGAATATTCGAATATATTATTAAAATCCCTAAAAATGTATATGTAACAAACCCGCTAAGTAGCTTACGTTTTGTCCTTTCATTATCCTCTTTATCTTCTATCCTCTTTATGTATTTTCTTAAAAAAAGCTACTTTCATTGCTATCAAGACAGCAAATTGGCATGAAAATTCCTTTTTTAACTTCGCATATACAATGGGCATTTTGTGTAACTGTTTTCTCGAGAAACAGTGTCACACAGTTCCACTTGAACAAATGCCATTGTAACATTAGCGCTTTAATATACTATTTAATGTATCATTCGCAAAAGAAAAAAATGCGACAGTGTTTAATAAAAACACTCTAAAATGCTCTTTAATAATGGTGATTATGAAAAATCGAAACATACAAATTAGGAAAATACTTAAAAATGAAAAAGAAAATTAAAGAAAATACTGTTATGCAAAATCATCTCTCTGATGGAGAATATCCCTACAATATACAATGAGTGCTTTTGTTCACATTTAGGAGTTAAGCTCGGTGGAAAGAAAATGGAAGTATCGTGGTGGATAGCGGAGTAACTTCAATATCTGTTTTGATTGAAATTCTCAATGAAATCGACTGTTGTAACTTTCTGGAACAAAGTGTATTCAAAACGGAGACTGTATTTCTCTCCGCTAAATTTGTAAAAAGAAAGATATCTTCGTAGTTAATAAATATGCATTAATGCAAATAAATTATTCTTTTAAATAGTGGCAAAGAAATATTTATTGGGTGCCATAAAGATATTAGAAGCAAATAATAGTTTAACAAGCATATTTCCGCCTTCTGCAAAATATAACTTTAACTTGAAAACAAATTAGTCGTCCCAAGGTAAGATTCCTTTGTTGGAATAGTAAAGCATGTTTGGTGGAATAACTACAATTTATACAAACAAATATTTAGTTGATTGTAAGAAACGGAAATATTTGAGATTAATAAAGGTATCTTCAGATTAATGGTATGTTCATTTGACTGAAATAGTTTATTACATTAAGCGCTTATATAAGACTAGTACTTAAAATTACATATATTCAAAGCTAAGAGTTTCAGTTACTTCAACAATCTTATAACATTAAATATAGTTAAAACCATTGAACGCGCAAGTTGCGTTCGGTTCAGAGAAATCAACCCATGTGTATGAGTCACCGTTTTAATGATTACAATTCTTATGGGATATTTAACCTAGCACATAGATAAATATTTTACGGGCGTGTCCGCTATGTAGAAAATATATACCGAATATACATTTTCACTGCAATTGAGAAGAACTTCACCTTTATGGCAATTCCTTTACTCATACAATATACACGGTTTCACGAATTTGCTGTTATATTTTCATTACCCATCGCGATTTATCATTTAAGTCACTGTTGTATCTTGAAAACACGTCATGGAAACAATGGTTGATTATTGACTCTGAATAATTCACACTGGCAGACAATCAAGATCATGTCACGGTAAAAATCGCCCGGAAAACGACTTGGCGAACAATGATTCAATGATCATTTTACAGTGACCGTACCATTTCTATAAGTGTGAATGCTCCCATTAGAAAACCATGGAAGCAATTTTGACTATTACGTCTCTCGAGAGGCTAACCACTCGTTGGAATTTTTTATCTTGGAATTACACTATTTTTAAGGGAATTACTAACGTTTCCAATTGAATTACTAAGGAAGGAATTGGCTGTTTGACTGGGAACTCTATGAAACCGCACTATAAAAAAAAATATTGCAATAATAAAATAATAATAATTTTAACCGTGAAGGTTAAATCGTCATTAACATTTAAACTCAAATCATTGAAATTCTATATGATATTTACCCTAATTCATCTTATATTGTGATTAACATTTAAAATCAAATTATTGAAATTCTATATGATATTTACCCAAATTCATCTTATATTTATAATAATAATACATTTTATTATGTCCTTTTGTATGACAAAACATACTACTAACAAAAACCCTCTTAAGATATTTACGGTTTTAGTAACACACGCTGCTGTTACTAAAACCGTAAATATCTTTTGTGTCTATATGACACATATTTTTCTTTTGTGCCAATCTTGAAATTGAGTTTTCCTTAAATTTTGCAAATGTTTTATTACTTTCATATAGTATTACCATTACATTCATTGTACGTAATGGGATAGTGTAAATTATCATTTGTTGCTTATTTATTATGACGATTTATTATTATTGTTATTAAAATATCCTTTTTATGTGTATAGTAATTAAAAGTACCTACTTATGTGTGTATCATAAAATTATACACACATATTTTTTTTTATGGAAATACCAAGAATTACTAGGAATTTAATTCCAATTGGTGGAATTTCGATAGAGCTACCTGGAACTGGAATTAGTTGTGAGTTATTTTTTTGAATGGTCAGTCTCTCGCTGCTTCTATGCGTAATCTCATCTGCCCATAACTGTGAGGGTGAATCCACCCTAAATGACACTTATCGCACTCTAATGTAAATAACTATTTATCTGCCATGTAGATAACAGTAACGAAATAATTATTTACTTGTAGATTCTACAAATTTCAGAAAGAATATAGTCATAATAAATTGCTAACATGAACCATTTCTGTAGGGTTTATCTTTCTTCTCAAAAAGATATGCTTGTTGATTAGTCATTGCCACCCAAATTAAAATATGTGTACTTGTTTTTATTACTTTGGTAGTTCTAATATCTGCTGAAGCTCTACCATGTTTCACTCCTGAAAAAAAATTGAATACCAATTTCATCTAAGAAGAGCATTTTCTGTGAGAGGGCCTTCATTTCCGTTCATTTCAAAGCATATACATGCCGATTATTTATAATTTCTTTCTTCCTTCTTTCTGGTATCATGCAATAGTTTTGAATGTGTAATTGAAGTTGCGTAAACATCCGGAAATACATTTAATTTAGATAAGTCTTCATCCACCCCATTGCATAATGTTTTCATTTCTTTATCAATTAAGATCTTTTTTCTGTGAGCTTTCGCCAATTTCTCTATGCTTCCTTTTCTTTGTTAGATCCGGATATTTCCTGCAATATCGTATTTGGCAGCGACAACCTATAAACTTTAAAGTATCGCCCTAGTAAATGCACCTATAATCATTTTTCATTACTTACTTCATCATAAAGTAAGTTTTAATTTAAAATTGGTTATTTTAAACCCATGAAACCTATGCACTGGTATTTCTTTGTTAATAACTGTACCGATTTTATATGAAAGAATTGGTTTTCGTTTAGCAATTTACATTATATGATATTGACATCATATATTCAAGCATATTTTTTTTTGCTGTCAAGTAATCTACATATTTGGGCTAAATATTTTTTAAGAAAAAAAAATCGCTTTAAAGAAAGCAGTAGTATCTATCTTAAGTTACTATACTTATTTCAAATAAAGTTTCTTTATGTGACAAATTTTTTTCTTTGCGAGAAAGAATATTTTTCTCAATGTTTGTACAAGGTTTTGGTAGATCAAATAAACAGAACATGAGTGAAACAGCATACATATTTATGACTGAAAATTAATTAGACCATTTTAATATTCGTGTTGCCATACCTACATAGGTAATTGATACAAAGTAACTCAAATACAACGCATAAACGGGCACGTAACAATAGCATCCTTTGTTTTGTTTGAATGCATTAGTAAAATAAGCGAACACTTTAGGTAAACACTTGGGTGAATATGATAATAAGTTTGTGGCATTGTCGTCGGGATACGCAAATTGAGTGGGCGAAACTTTTATGAACCTGACCTAGCGTATGATCGTTATTTGTTTCGTATAGGTTGCCAAGATGAAACTGGCATTTAGTTTTAAATATAGGTAGGCCCACAGCAGTAACCGAAAGCTACCGAGCAACATGACGGTTCGCACAATAATCAGTTCAGAATTGAGACGAACATCTGATGCGTTCAAATTCGATTGCTTGTTACCATTCGTTATCTACTTTGTGTAAAATTAAAAATGTCAGTTTTTAAAGTCATATTCGTCATAACTTAATTTTGTGCTACCTATTCTATCTAGAAAGGTGTCGTGCTGCATATGAATTAAAAATGTCACGTTTCTTGGATTTTCTGAGTATGTACATTTTCATTTTTTCCTTCAATATGTAATTGTTACGTATTTTCTTGTAAAAGCTAAAATTGTTGTATTTTTGCCCCTTTAACGTTCTTTTATTCGACAAACATGGTTTTAGCCTGTTACCTTAATTTCCAAGAGCGAGTTCGGAAAATATAAATAAAATTCGCGTCGACCGTTCTGCTAAACCTTCTAAAAATAAATTTTTGTTTTCAATTAGCGCACCCACATGGCTAGGTAGCGCCTATGTTTGTAAATCCGAACATCACATTATGAAAACGACCATACACTACGTTAATCAAATAATTTGCATAATGATCGAAAAGATAATTTACTTTAGTTAAGCATTTATGCAAAAGGTTTATGTTGACTTTTGTATCGTGTTTAAGGGAAACATAAACCGCAGGAACATATAATAAAAGTTACACACACAGAGCATGTATGAACGCGTACCAAAGAAAATCCATAACCTAATGTGTGCCCATGCATTAGCAAGAGAAAAACATGAAGTTACGTTGTCGAATTATGCTGTTTTAATCTCACAATTGGTTAGTTATGTTGTCTCATTGTTAGTTAAGATTCCAATGAAGTTTTTGTAATGACTCACAACGCGGAGAAACCTGTACACTGTAAAACCGATTTGTTTGACAATACCAAAATTTGGTTATGGTTACCAATTAGTAGAGTTAAATATGGGTGAAAAAATATTTGTTTATCTGAACCAAATTATTTGGACATTATATTCTGGGTAAATCCATTACATAGGTATATATTGTTAGCATAACTAAACGAAATATGATTCAGTGATATACACTATATTATAACCAAAAATTTATTTTATACACTTATTTATTTTAAGCAATATTTAAAGTTGATATTTGTTTGATATTACCAATGCTAGTTATTTTCAAATAAACTTTTCCCTGAGTGCAGATGTGTATCTGTAAATTTATCAGATTAATATTTCTGTAATCGTACACTGAAAGAAATATCTTTTTCATTTAAAAGAAATTGCGTTAAACCAAAAGTTTTTGCGTTTTCTATAT
This sequence comes from Protaetia brevitarsis, assembly GCA_004143645.1. Taxonomy (NCBI): domain Eukaryota; kingdom Metazoa; phylum Arthropoda; class Insecta; order Coleoptera; family Scarabaeidae; genus Protaetia; species Protaetia brevitarsis. The sequence goes on along the minus strand of RXPK01000013.1, from coordinate 948,179 downwards.
GGCCAACATGATTTAGTGTTTCCTTGAAAAGGAATTTAATTTTAAATTTAGGCATTTCTTCGGAAATAATATATTTTTCGTTGGAGTTTATTCTTTTAACTGAAAGTTATTGATAGTTGATTCAAGTTCTCTTTATTTTGAACTTGAAAACTATGCAGATTGGCAGAAAACCGTAAGCATTTTGATTCAAGAGGTCTTTTTCCTTTTTGTTATAACATTTATTCATTTTAGACTTAACCGTAAACACAGCAAAATGCCGTGATCATTTTTAATCGAAATAAAAATGAATTATCTTCAAAAGCCCATGCACTAAGGAGGGATTTGGAGTTAGAATGGTGTAAATCGTAGTAGAATTGCGACAAAGTTGGTGACAGTGACCATCCTTAGCACCCTATGTGCCGTTCAAGAAATCGTCCTTTCAATGGCGATGATTCCTATCAGATGTTGATCTGGTAAATATACCAGATTAGTATGTTACGATCGTAGTTTCCAGCCTATTTTGTGCGAAATATTATCTGTTACTGGAATGAAATAGGAGATGCGCCATCTATGCGATAATTTCTCTACTTCTACATAAGTATATCTGCTCATCTGCTGTACTATATGGGGAGAAAACTGCTATACGAAAATAAAATGCGATATTTTTTTTACTTCCATATAAATATTTAAATTAATAAATACTGCGCTAGCTTCAAATAAATCTACTAACCAAATTATTTGTTTGATTGAATACAGGAATCTGTAAAAACTTAAAAAGAAATTATTAAAATCACTGCATTTAATGGGTTCTCAGAAGACGTTGTATATAACACCATTAGAAAACATGAAAACAAAATAAGAATTAAAAATGCGAGTACTTTAGAAATTAGTGACAAGAAGAATAAGAAATATGTTACATTACCATTTTATCCAAGTTACACGAAAGGTCTACAAAAAATTTTCTCTAAATTCAATCTTGACATAGTTACTACTTCAAAATAATAGTCTTAAAAATATTTTAGGTGACCCTAAAGATCAAGTAGATAATTTGGACAAATCAGGTATTTATAAAATATCTTGTAAAGATTGTGATCATGTATATATTGGGCAAACTAAAAGATCAATTAACACGCGTTACAAGGAGCATTTGGCTCATCTTAAATTTAGAAGGTTTGACAAATCTAGTGTAGCCCTACATATGCTTGAAGAAAACCATAAAGTTGACAATATCAAGTTAGTTAAAAGCCTAAACAACTATGTGCAATTAAATTGTTATGAGGGTATGGAAATATATGAAAACAAACATATTTTAATGAATTCAGATTTAGGACAATTAAATTCTTGTCTTTACGGTTTATTAAGTGGTAAATTAGGCGGAGTTAGGATTAGTGACTAGTTAAGCATGACGGCAGTCAGCCATGACCGTGATCATTGTACCATGATCTTTTTCAGGTATAAATTAGGGTAGTTTTAGTGTAGTTATTTAGTTCAGTGTTTCTGCTGATGATGATAGCTATCGAATCATACGTCCAGTTTAGTGCAGTTTGTGGTGATGGGTTTACGAGAAGTTTACAACAGGAATATTTTTAATATTCTTAAATCAACTAATAATTTAGTAACTGTAACCAAATGCATGAAAAATGGTTGAAAACCACAAGACCGTTTTTCCCGTGTATAATAGTTTTAAAACCTTCAAACGCTGCTATAAAGTTCCTTGGCTTATAAGTAAATCAGCATTAACTGAAAAGATTCCAATTATCTCTGAAATTTCTTTAACCTTTTGTTAATTATTGTTTGTGTATCTGAGACTTATGCACGTGGGAACATGAATAAAACTAAAATACTTCCGCGTAAAAAAGCACTCAGCTTGAATACAGGTGCTGCATTTGCGTTAAAAGACAAAGTTTTAAATCAATGTATACATGCGTGTCCACACAAATAAACCAAAACGTCCGGCTTTTTTATTTAAAATACTGTTTATAATTCAATAATATGATAACGTACTTAAAAGAAACTAAAATATGTCGTTAAATATGTACATAATAATAACAATATTATATGTAATGTGTACTGTCTTACTTAAACAGAAGTTATACAGACATTATAAAATATTAATCAAAACTAAGGTGCATTCCATTTAATTACGGTTACTTTTCGTCGAAAAACATGTACTTAAGAAGAAAATATTCTTCCGGTAAAACAGCACGCTACTTTTAATCAAAATAAACACTTTTCGGGGAAAAGGTATTCTTTTCGTTGAACATGAGAAAAACCAAAAGTTATAAAACTTTTCAATTAATGCAATCTCTTTTCTCAGTGTATTTGTTATTTATGCAAAGAATATGTTCTGTTAAGGTAAGCGTCCACTAGACGGGTCAGATCGGGTCGAGTCGTAAAATATCCTCTGCCATACATGATGAGCACAACCGCGCCTCGATGCGGCTCCCCTGTGAAGGACACACTTCTATAATCATGTATGTCTGGCGACATTTTGCGACCCGTCTAATGGACGCTTACCTTTACCAGAATGAAATAGGAGAAGCGCATTCTATGCGACAGTTTCTGCACAACACATAAATATTCTACGCACTATTTGCTTATACTATATGGAGAGAAAACTGCGATAAGAAAATAAGCACGATCGATGTTCTTGACTGACACTCCGAAATAAATATTTTGTTGCTTTCACCAAAAATATGTGCTACAGCGATTCAATGAAGTTGTTCTCAGAAATTAAGTAGGAGCGTTAAACGTCTAAAATATTTCGTTAAAACGACAAAGTGATGATGTTAATACAGTTTTTTAATAAATAATTTGAGTGAAATCATTAAACTTTTTGACTAAATATTTTTTTGCTGGCTTTAATCTTTGTTTAGTAGAAATAACGAACTTTTATTTAACTGACTAAGTTTTTCTGGACACAATATATTTTATTGTCGCAAATAAATCGGCTTATCTGTGGTTAGATTTTATCCAAAACTAATCTTTCAAATAAAAATGTCTTATGCATTCGCTGTATTTGTTTTACACCTTCAGTTAGTTCACTTTGGTTAAGGTGAATCAAACCGGAGCAAACCAAAAAACTAAAATTACGAAACTAGCAACAGTAAAGCAGTACCAAACTACTAACCAATTCATACCGTTTAGATTAATTTCCTAATTACTTCATATAAACTGATCAATCGATGCAGATTTTCAAAAGCAAAAGAAAGATGAGTTGGCTTAACTTAGTTTGGTCACTTTATTTATACTTATTTATTTATTTATTTAAGCGACCAAACTCGTAAAACGCATGTACTTATTCTGTATTATTACATAACGGAAGCCCAAAAACACCAGGTTAGTTTGATTTATGCAAAGCATTATGCAGCAAAATATTTTACACTGTGGTATATAGTTAATTGAAATACATAATTCTTGTCTGATATTTATCTGGCACATATACCGGATTAATATTTGTAATCGTATTTACCTTGCTATTTCTAAATATGTTCTGTTACTGGAATGAAATACGAGAAGCGCCATCTATTGGACCGTTTCTGTAATACATGTAAATATTTAATGTGTTTGCTGTGTTATATAAGGAGAAAACTGCTACAAAATAGATGTGCTACTATCGTACTTCGAATCTTCAGTTTCCACAACCCAGAACGTAATTTGATTTAACGCTTCAGATTTGTCTATCTAACCATATTTTTATTTGAATGGAAAAAAAAAACGTGTTAACTTTCAAGTATTATTAACGGAACCATTTTCATTATTGATTAAAACAAGTTAAAAAACTTTAATTTAACTAAACATATTCGAGCTAAATTCTTTCTTTATAGAACCCGAGAAATTGCTTTGATTTAACTTTTTAGTCATAATAACCAAAAAGAAATGAGCGTCTTGTTAATTCAACAGAGTAACTTTTCTGAGCGTATAAATACGTACATACATCTGCCCATGAAGCGTAATCAACAGTTGTATATAGAGAAATTATAATTCTATCACTTTCTGTTGAATGGAATCAGTAAAAAATAATAAAATTAATTTGAATAATTAAATAATATTACCTACATAATCACAAGTTCATGCTGCTGATCCCAATCAAGCAACCTTGTTTGTTATAATCCATTATTTGATAATGTCATTCAAGATTATATCACTTTTAAATTCTGTACAAAATACTTTATGCTTCCCTACCCGTTTTAACGAATATTAAGCTTAATAATGTTACCCTAAACTTACACTTATCTTTGGAAGCACGCTAACGCTGTAACTTGAGAACGATTGAATGCTCTCTAATGTTTGAATTATTTCACGCTTTTCCACATACCATTAGATGACGTGGTTTTTAATTAAGCATAAAACTAATGAAACGAACGATGTTAGCTAGCGATACCCGTGCATGTAACTTTCAGGTGAATTTATTGTCAAAACAGGTCGATGAGAATGGCAACGACATCCTGAAATCGTTACACTTTACAGACTTTTCATCGTTTCGTATAGGGTAAACGCACCGCAAATGCGATTTTAACGGTCAAAACGTAGCAACAGTCCGTTCTTCTAAACAGAAAGATCGTTATCGCCCCCTTCACTTTAACACTTTACAGTTACCACCACTTCCTTTTATTCGCCACCCTTTTTGCGTTACTGCACCTATTCTTATTTACAATGGGAATGTTTGTTTAATGAATTGTTACAAAGTTTGAATTATTCAGCGGATCGTCTCAGATTCGTAAACGCATTTTTACCATTAAAACAGTAATGAAAGGAACTGCCCATTATCGATTGTTTATGTCATTAGATGTTCAGTCATGTGTCAATCCTCGTAGTGAGAATGTCATTTCGTTTTTGTATTTTATTAATCTTAAGATTTTTATGGGATTTATTGATTTAAGTATTTTGTTTTGCCGATATCATACTTTTTATTATGATTTTCTCTCAATTTTATAAACTAGAATTAGTAACTGCTGGAAGTTAAACTTTGAGGTTATGTCATGTCGATCAGTTTGAGTTATGTTTGGCAACTGCAGCCGGTATTTCTACCTTTATTTATTTATTTTTTTTATTTAATTTATTTATTTACTTAATTCAGATTGCTGCTTCGATTATTATTACCCATTGTGTTATCCATGTGAACTTGGTCTCTTATAACTTATAACTGATCGATGTTTAGTATGCCATAGGAAAGTTATTAGTCAATGAGTTCTAAAACTTGCTCACACGAATCTATGACAAAAAAACTGTAATAAGTTGAGCAACTGGTTTTGTTTTGCACTTCACACAATTTTAAGTTCACTGGGTGGTATAAATACAATGTATATGGTATTATATCTTTTATAAGAGAAATGTGGATCGTTTCGTATCCTTCAATTCAATATGTAAAATTTACTATAATCCCATAAGACTTTACTTCTACAATTACTCTGTTGTAACTGAACTTGTACTAAACTTTACTTTTACGCTAAATTGAATCTGAATGTGTACCTTTCTTGATGAACTTGTTGTCCGCTATAAATTCCGTGATTGTTTACATGGTTAACAATCCAACTTAATTAGAAACCCAAGTTGGGTAGACTGTGCATGCATACCAAGTATTTAATTTTCAGTTACTCGTTTTCAATCAGTATCGACAGCGATACGGAAATTAGCGAGTCAATGACAGTCGTCACCGAAAAATCATTACGCCATATTCACTGATCTTTCGTTATCACTCACCTGAAGATATATATTGCTATGGCTTTTCTTAGTCTTTATCTAATCTAATTAAATTAATAAGCTCATCTAAAAAAGTTCTAAGTCATAGCAATGTTGTAGCAATTTTGTCCACAATAACGTGCATGCCTATTTGCATAATTTATTTGTCAAATACTTGTAATTGTTACAACCATTACGATAACCCATACTAGATCAAACGCTATTTATAAGATCTCAAAATGGCCATAGGCGGGAAGAGAATTTCATTTTGCAAGAATTGGACGTTGTGTTTATTTACATTCTACCTAGGTGTAAAATGGCCTTAAGAATTGCAATCGATTATGTCGATCAACTATGGACGAAGGCTATTCTTCATCCTTGTTGAACAACAGTGTCAACTGAGCAAGGACGCGGCTTTAGAGTTTTCAAATGATTCCAGTCCGTTTATACTTCTACAACAGGAGACGGTTGTGTCAGTAGTCGCTCCTACAATTTTACGCCACACAGTTAGTGTTTCCCAGTTATACCTAAAACCTTAAGGGGAGGTTTACATGTATTTGACTGGAAAAGTCGATTTTTGGTTTTTTGCATTTTTTGAAAGCTCTAAATATATAACATACATGGTTAAAGCGGTTTTGTAATATTCGCATTGTTTAAGCCGCTACGGCTTATTAAAAGAGCGGGTGTACCGAACACAAACGGAGCATATTAGATGTAATACTATATTCGACTCGGGGCTGCTCGGGTCGAAATATCACTTATTGTTTGTTAGTGTATGTATAGTTGTCTTTAATGATTAGAAATGCCACTGCAGTCGGGATCACAAATAAACGACAGAGTGGCTATTTATATTACAATAATATGAAGCAATTAGATCCGAAATAAAACGCACATTTGAAGAAACTGATCTAACAATATTTCTTTTACTCAAAATACACTTTCCCACGCTTTAGAAAACTACTTACCATAAAATGTATCAATTTATTTCAGATGCACTTACACTAAATTTCTTAGAAAAGCTGGCTAGAATATGATGGCAAAGGTAACCGCACTACGGATCATCAGAGTAGCACAGGAAAAATGCAAGTCGATGCGATGGTTTAAAAGAACTTTCGGATAGGCCACTGAGACAAGACAACTTTTTAAGCAATTTGTGATTTTTACCCGTACGAAGATGTTACTGTTCAAGAAAAAAAAAGAGAATGCGTTGGAGATGTACAAAAAGGAATGAGTGGACTTTGAAGAAAGGGCGCTGGTAAACTGACTGACAAAGTTATTGATAACTTAAATAAAATAAATAGTGTACTATGGACTGGCAATTAGACAACATCCAGATTCTGCATAAAAAATGAAGGCAGCTATTTGGGCTACATTTCATTATAAATGTTCAACCGACGCGGATCCACGACACATTTATTGTCCAAAAGGTGTAGACAGCCTGTGTAAGTGACGCGTTGCAGAAGCCAAGGTTGAGCTTGCTTCATTCATACATGACCCTCTTTTGCAAAAAAAAAAAAATCAAGATGCTATTAGGCCGATTTATGAAGTTTTTTCTAGAGTAATTTCTTGCAAAGATGCATTGGAAAAAATTGTCAAAACTGAAACGACTCGTTTAGTTCATGTGTGTAGAAACTAGCTCCAAAAGATTTACACTGCGACCCATAAACAATTCAACTTGCTACCTACATTGCCGCAAATTTATTCAATGAAGGTTACTTTTCTGTATTACAAATAATGAATGCGTTGGGAATTGCAGTAGGACTTGATGCCAAAAATTTCGTCATCAATTCTGATCGTCAGCGCATACAACGAGCAGAGCAGAGTATGTCCAGCGCTGCAAAACTTGCTGTGCTGTCTAAAGGAAAGCAACAAATTTTGCAAATGCAGAAGTATGAAGAAGAAGAAGGATTAATGTATGGTGCTGGAATAGCTGACTAGTGTATGTTGAACTATTTGTAAAAATTTTTGCTGAGAAACTTCGAACGCGTTTTTCTCGAAACATGATTTTTCAAATCTGCGTAAGTTCTAGTTCTTCAAGTGTTCAATATATCAACTTAATTCTTTTGTTTTCTTAATGTAAACAGTTTTTATTGGAGGTTATACCTATAATATACTAAAAATTGCAATATTCGACATTTTTATATCCACATACACACAAAAAAGAAATAGAAAATAATCAAATCAAAGTCCAGGTATCTGCCACATTGTTTGCTTTCGACTTATTTGGTTAAATTTAGGTATAACCTCCAACAAATTTAATATATTTCTAACTTTTCTTTTTATTTTCAATTGCGGATCACTTTTGCGTATGCTAGAGCTTACGCAGTTTGACCGTGTTTTCTGTGCACATTGCTACCTAGACACAAATAGCGAACGTTATAGTGGTCTTGTCATTAAAAAAAATATATTTTTTTAATGTTCAAGTTTTAATATATTTATTAAGAAAAAGCCGTATTTCGTATATTTTTTCCTTTGTCTGAAAAAAAAGCTCAAAGTTTTTGGACTTTTCCGATATATATATGTAAACCTCCCCTTAAACGTTTTAAAACAGGCAAATTATTTTCGAGTGATAAAAGACAATTCCTGCGTATAGTTTTTAGCGCAACCATAAACGAAAAACCATTTTCACACACAAATAAGACGTGATGAAAGGGATTATTAATGTTTTTAATGCTTTCGCGACTTAATTCCCACATACGTGTAAACCAAATGCATTTAAATCCTCAGATGCAAATTGCAGCTGTAGCGTTTTGTCCGCCGACATTTACATGAGCCAGCCGTGATTCTCAACTGGTAACTTAGCAACGGCAACAATGTTTTCACTAAACGGATTCAATACCTATCTCTTCGAGAAATCATTTTTATCTTTCTGGAAATACTTGATTTCACTTTCAGACAAGAACTGAATTTTTAGCTCACGCAAATGGATCTTCATCCGCTTTAAGGATGCTTATCAAGCTTCTTAATGAAAGCATGAAATTTGTCTGTCATTAATAAAATGCTTTTATCACGTCCTTGTAAATTCACATTCAAATCGTTTAAATGTGAAAATTCATCAGCTAAGTAAGCCAACAACAACATACATTTATTATTCTGGAAAAATAATGAGAATGGAGTTTGCTTATTTTGGATGTAGTTTAGTAAACAGCCTATTCTGTATCGGTCGGTTTTTAATAAATAATAAATAAAGTTAATCATCTTTACACTTTCACAACGAATTTGATTGGATTTCCGGCATATTTTGTGAAAATAGCATGTCTGAAGGTAGCAATGCGTCCATTCCACTCTTGGTGTAAGACGATCTTTTAATATTTTCATCAATCTACTCTTTCCTGTTTTCACCTTTGCACCATCATTACATACTGTAATACCTTTTATATATTTTTTATTTTATAGTGTCCTGTTGCATGACCCGGTACTATTTTGCAAATTTGCAAACATTTTTCTATAACTGATGTGTCGCATTCATCTCAGAAAACATAAGAACTAATACATGTTTGCCACAACTGTTGATACATCAAACTGAATACAAAAATCGCTGAATACAAAAAAAAACTGAGTTGCTAAATTATCTGATCGCAAACATCGACATTTTTTTTTTGCTTCTTCCACGCCTATTAAAGCACTGAATATATCAAGGGTTTGTTTTTATGAGCCAAGTGTTTAGTTTCCAAGTATCGAACTAATTTTGATGGTTTCAAGCATCCATCGGAGAGAACTTGATAGCAAACAACGCACTGTGGCTTTCCATCCAATGGGGTAAAACCAGGTAATGCAATATCTGTGTGAGAAACAATTTTCACCGTATACAGAAGAATGAATACAGAAACCGGTTAATACATAACTCTCACCTCAAACTTTCAAACATCAAACCAAATTTTTAATTCCTTCTCGTTTGGAAGACCACACAAATATCCCATCGAAAAATTTGTTCAACTAAAATCTGAGTTTATTAGTTATATTGCGTTCATCTGTAAAAATTTCAGAATTATAATTGAGTTGTTCGCTATAAACTGGGTAAGAAAAACAACTTCTAATAACAATTGCTTTATTTACACTGTTCAAATTACTACTCAAAATGTTCGCCAACTTATTTCAATTTTTAGAGGGGACCCGCGAATGTAAAGAATATTTTTTCAAGTCAGACCATGTCATGGTACATGGCTTTACAAATCTAGTTGATTCGATAACCGAGTTTTTGTTAAGGATCTTTCAACTGATTACAATAATAGATATCTATTAGTTTATTACACTGAGTCTACATTTTCCCCAAAAGCCACGTGTTCAGTAACTTAAAAACTTTTGATATTGACGTCAGGGTACAATAACATGATTGGCAGGGGCGGCCCCTCTTAAAGAGCCATGGTGCCATGGCCCCACCATTGCAAATTACAAATTAATCATTAAGGAGCTTTTATTTTCTGTAAAAATACCGATAAATATACCTACACACCCACACACATTTAAGTACAGAACCAACATTATGATTCCCATGATTTGATGCGATCAAACGCGCTTTGCAGTTATTTATGCAGACAGGCGGCGAACTTGAGCCGCTGCAAGTAAAATTTGAACAAACATTTGTAATGGAACCAGGTCTAGATTGACCCCTGATTTCAGTCGTTTATAGGTATCCGTGCGGAGCTAGCGGAAGAGGGGGTGGTCACAGTACATGCAAAAAATACATTGAAGTGGGGCCAACTGTTTCGTGGCCCGCCACTGGTTGATCGAATCATCTCGTGAGTGTTCGGCACTGTACGGGAAGGCTCTCCCACTATCACGCACTAGGCAAGCGTGTTAGTCAGATGCAGACGGGAGACGGGCCAGTCGCTAAAATGTTGTATTATTTTAGGATGACATCGCAAATTAATAACTATAGTATTTCAAATCAAAATGAACTACCATTCATATCTTTCTTAGGATAAAAATTACGAAATTGAAACTAAATATAACAAGGGAGATATTCCTGAAAAATATATCATAATTTAAGTAAAAAAAAGAGCCATTTGCTTAGGTAAACAAACAAAGAAAATAAAAGTTTTTCCTATTCTTTGTAAGAAATACGTTCGCTTATTCTTGTATTGTATTGTATTGTATGTAATAGAAGGGTGGTGTTACACTGCGACCTAAAAGATCTATTGTGTCCCCTATTCTTGCTGCTTTACAGCTGGCCTTCCAATCCTATTCCTTTTAAAAAGTGTAGGATGTCAGAGGGCCCCAGTCTAGGGCTTATTCTTAGAATATCCATTATATTTTACTCCACGATCTTCGCTAAATAACTCATGTATTCTGTGTTGTTATGTTTTCGTCGATATAAAATCACAAAAGCACCTGAATAATTTTGCGTTAGTTAGGTGGGGAAATGTAAACAAGTGACTCATGTATGTACGTGCAGTTTAAAGGCTAAATATATGCAAGTTCGAAGGAAATACGTTAGTATTTATATTTAAGTAAATAAGTATTCCCGACAAGAACTTAATGTATTTTTCATTTTAGAATGTCTTCTAAATTTATCTACATTCATTGTTTTGTGTGGGTACTATTTTAGTTAGCAATAAACGAGGTAATGAATTACTGCCAGCTGAACTAAATTGATTCAAAACTTTGTAAAATTAATACAAAAAGACGGGGGACGGAAGGGAGGCTTGGGGAAGAGAATGGCCGGAGATTGGTCCCACCACTCAATATTGTCTCGGGCCGCCACTGATAATTGGAAGTCACATTCATATAAAATGTTACTAAATTTAGGTCAGATTCGCTAATCGTAGAGTCGAAACAACAAATTAAAAACAGAAAAATTCTGAGCAGCAAACCAGCGCTTTTTGGGGTGTTCCTCTTTGTGGTCACATTGCTTTCGGAATGAAATGAGGTCTTAAGCAATTGCTGTGTCCATTACTGATACTAAATAAACTTTATAGGTACACTTATGGTCACAAAAATATTTCCTTTTCCTTTTTCTTGGTTTTTAGGTCTTTAATATTAAAACATGAATGAATACGACGACGACGACAACGTTTCGCTTTATTAAAAAGCTTTTTCAAGTAGATATATAAATAAATGTAGAAATTGTAAATTATAAATAAAATGCTTTTGTTTAATAAATGACAAAATTGTTGTGTTTACTATGATTTTGAATATATTATTATGTTTTATTTAAAGATGCATTTTAAAATAGGATGTTGTGATTATTTGTTTATAAAAATTTAATTAAATAGTTCTTTACAAATATTTTATTAGTTATAAAATTAAAATTATATAATTTTGTGAAATACTGTATATCGGTTTTATCATTGACTGCATTTTTATGTTTATAAATTTGAATTATTTCAAGTATATTACGCGTTTTAATTTTGTTCTTGTTTAAAATTGTTACGTTGTTGAAATCAAAGGTGTGATTTTGAGTTATTTCATGTTTTTTTTAAAGCTGTAAGATTTTTATTGTATTTTGTTGTCCTTATTCTATTTTCCAAATATTGCATGGTTCACCTATATATATACCATTACAATTTTGACAGTCTATTTTATAAACTATGTGTGATGTTTTACTTTTTTCAATTTTTGATTTTAATTTTGAATAGATTTGGTTTTGTAGTTTGTTTGTGTTTTGATAGGCAATTTTAAACATTTATTTATATATCTACTTGAAAAAGCTTTTTAATAAAGCGAAACGTTGTCGTCGTCGTCGTATTCATTCATGTTTTAATATTAAAGACCTAAAAACCAAGAAAAAGGAAATCAAATATTATATATACATGGTCAAGATTTAAAGTTTTAAAATTAAAAAAAAAATATTTCCGACCTACAGCCTAGTTTTTATAGCGTGCGGGTGTGTTTGTCCTAGCCCGCATTGGATAGTGGAGCGTGCTGGTGTTGTTTTCTGTAGGCACAATAGCCGTAAAGCAAGGTTTAATAAAAGGGAGAAGGAATAGGCTTAAAATGTTACGCGCGGAGACGATTTAATGATTGCCCTTGGTATTTGTATCGAACTCACATCGAAGTAATCGTATCGATAGATAGATATATTGATATCTCGCGTAGCGTGTCAAAAAAGTATTGGTCATTTATAATGCAATAATCTTCAGTGAATTAACTGTAGAAATATTCAAAGTTGATGTAACGAATAAAATTGTTTGCTATTAAGTTTAGAGTAAATTAATGTGAAAGGGGAATTATGTATCGAAACTTTTTTATGGATCTTCACTGCGTGACATATATGTGTTATGTGTACGACACGATAATATAACGAAAAAAAACGTAAAAACTCTGGACTAAACTAATATAAACTAATGCTAAGATGTATACTAAATTATATTTTCATAAAAAACATCCTTGATGCACAGAACTACTCTGAGCTCTTTGGCATACATATCGTGGATTGAAGCGACTGTTTCAATAGCGGTCAACCCTAAGTTGACCAAAAGCTGTTGACTAGAACGTTTAACCGTCAGAAAAAGACCACTGTGTGCTTCTTCTTGTAAATAGTTGCGAGCAAATCTTATACGTTCCTGTAGACAACGGGCTGGTAATTTTTTTTCAGCAGCGATCCTCTAAGTACGGGGACCTGCAACAACTAACTCTCTTCGGGCTGTGCCAGAAGACGCCGGAAAATTAGGGGTAACAGTCACTTTCGAACTAGAAGTAAGAGAACTTGATGTAGCATATAACATTATTCTCTGCAGCAATTGAAATTTTGCTATCTTTCTATTGCGACTTCTTTCAATTGTATTTTCTGTCCCTCATGTTCGTTATATGTACATATATTGCAATATTCCTCTCCGATTAATCACCATCTATTAACACTTTATGTAAGTATCTGCCTAGGGTTATTACTACACAACTTATCACAAATAAACTATACTAATATTGCTTCAACAGAACTTATATACGTAGATAAATCCGCAAATTAAACTGGGTAGAGGTTGCGCTTCTGTTTGCTAGAACCCATATTAAAACGCGGAGTTTGGATAATTGTGACTCTTGTGTATAAGCGAAAATATATCTATCCGCGAATCCTAAACGATTCAAATCGGTAAAAAAAATACTTTTGAATAACCACTATTTCTTTAATTCCCATTTTTTTCTTCTAGGTATCTAGCATTATAATGATTTTCTGCATGAGGGTTGTGCTGTTAGAAATAAATATTTGCATGATTTTTTTTTAATTAAAGTTACGAAAATAAATCTTCTCACAAATGTTTTTTAATTAAAGTATCCTTAAATGAAATACGCAATATTTTAACAACTTATCAGCAAACAAAATAGCGACAAAAGCGGCAGACAAATCTTTCAAATTAAAAAAAAAATACCTAATAATTGTTACCATAAGAATAATAAAGTAATCATCAAAAACGAATTGCGGATTTTCAAATTCATATTTCGCAATTTCAAATTGCAGTTTTTCTTTCTTCAAATTGTAGATTCTCTAATTCTTACCAAAAGGTTGTGCAATTTTATTAGGTAAATTCCTATGTTTTCTATATTGGAAATAACTAGGATTGCAGATTTGAGTATCTACAAAGATTGACATTTAGTACGAGTGATTCACACGCAGCTGGGAATTATGCATGAAATATCTTATTTTTTGTGTTTTATAGTGACTAATCTTTTCCCTCAAGGAGCCAAATATTTAAATACGGGAAAATGTATCTCCAGACTCTCGATTCGTTCCGAGATTTCGTACAATGCTGTCTATTGTTTTTTTTTTTTCAATAAATACTTCGAATTATTTTTTTACTAAGCACTTTTTGCTAAAATGAATTTTTCCATTCGAAACAGATGTTACATTTAGGTATTATGTATGTATGTGAAGTGCCAGGATCGAACAAATGAATAAGTCTTAAATTATTTATTTTTTTTACTAGATAAATAAATCGACCGATATTTTGGCTTTGTGAGTACACAACCGCTCTTTGTGTATCTACTATTTTTTGCATTTTAAAGTAGATATACCATTTGCTCGCGCCGATATTTTAGGGATACATCAATTTTGAATGCAACTGTCGAACAACGTCGAATGGGGCAATATGGGACAGTGGGATAATATGGGACAAAAATGCGTTTTTGAATCTGGGCGGTTTTCTCATAATAAACAGTAAATATTCTACAGTAATCTGTACTACAGATTACTGTTTATTATGAGAGATACAAGATTTAAAAACGCATTTTTGTCCCATATTACCCTAGGTTCCATTTTACCCCATTTGCCGATACCTATCTTGTCAAAGCACATTGGATTTTGGAAAGTTACAGATACGTGTTTAGAATTGCATATGTTTCCGATCTGTAAAAAAATTATTTACGATCACAAGGAATTTATAGATTTTACGATACGAATACATAAAATTGCAGCATTTATCTCTTATTAGATCTACTGCGTGTAAACCCTTAATATAAATCTGGACGATCGACTTTATTAAAGTGTCAGTACTACTTAAATAAACAAGATTTCAGGTGGAGGACACACTTATACTACGGGCACGATGCTGGACGCGCCATTGCTGCAAATGCCCACGGACAGCATGGCACCCGAAATTATCTTCACTGAAAAGGTAAAATCTCCATACCGAACAGAGACCAGGCACGTAGTGAGATCATTGCTATTGATAACTGGTTCACGAACGGATCTAAATCCAGCCAGGGCACAGGAGCCAGCATTTGTGGGCCTAGTCCTAATCAAAGGATATCCATAAGCCTGGGGAAGCATACAACGGTCTTCCAGACAGGGGTATTCGCCCTTGCAGCCTGTGCAAAAATGATTGCAAAAGGGGGCTACATGAGGAGGAAAATTAATATAATGATTGACAGCCAGGCTGTCATCAAGGCAATCTCGAACCCCGTAACTAGGTCAAAGCTAGCTAGAGACTGCAAACAATCCCTCAATGCACTGGCACGAGACTACACGGTGTCTCTGATTTGGGTGCCGGGACATGGGGATATAAAGGGCACTGTAATAGCCGACGAACTAGCCAAGGAGGGCTCCAAGAGACACTTCATAGGTCCATAGCCAGTATGTAGGATTACTAAGGACTCTGCAAGAAGGGAGATCTGGGCCTGGTTAGATAAAGAAAGTACAAAGAAATGGAGGTCGACTGAAGGTCAACTCCATACCAAACCGCTGATAGGGGATGGGATGTTAGTTTCTCTGATAACCTACTCAGGCGCAGCAAGAAAGAAGTTAAAACCATTACTGAGTTGATAACTGGACACTGTCCCCTGAAAAAGCACCTATACAGGAGGAAACGAGTTTACATGTAATCTGCACATGTGAGGAGCTGAAGGTATTCAGGCAGAAATATTTCGGGAGAGATCTATTGGAGCCCCCGAAGGTTCTCGAGTTTCCACTGGGCAAGATACTGAGCTTTATAGAGAACACCAAGCTGCTCGAGAAATAAGAGAATTAATAGGGATGGTACAATGAGCACCTAGCTCAAGTGCCCTAACTTTAATGAACTGAATGAAGATTGCCGGTTTAACATAAGAAAATAGTGGATTTCTCAAATTGATTAGAAATCGTTATTTAGAATTTTTTACTAGCACTTGCGTATGAAATGAAAGCTTTCAACCGAGATCACTAAAGTATTTTTATCCTGGAATAGATACTCGTTTGCTTATCTCCCTCACATAATCTGCAGTTTGGTTTTAAAAAGCTGTAGCATCATCGTATACTTGAAATACTTAATTTTATGTTATATTTCTTCCTGTGAGCTGTTCTATAAACACACACAGCTTTATTTATCAACCCCTTTAATTTTCTTGTTTCTTTTCTACTACTAACTTCCAATAGGGAAGAAATATCTTACAATCGAATATCTGTAAACGTGTACATCGTTAACGTCAAAAATTTTTGATTTAGGTCGAAGATATTTACGTGGCCACAACTTAGCATGCACTGTCATTGTAACGATAGTGTATGAAGAAAATGAAACTTCATTACACACGCCTGCAAATTAAACCAAAAAAAATTGTAACACAATTGCTCTCAATGTTTGCAAGTCAATTCGTCCGTTTTCAGTAAAGTTATATGCCCTTGACAGAGTGTATTTCTGTTTAAATCGTCAGATGAGAGTTACGTCTATCGGGACGTTAAATGCAAATAATACAGAACGAAAATTGATACCATCAAATATCTACACAAAACCACTAAAATTTAATGCTGCCATCAAATGCCGCTCGTAACTGAAAGTAAATAAATTGAATCTCGAACGAGACGAATAATCGAAATCGCGTCGAAACGGATCCTATCAAATATCTACAGAGCGATGTGGAACTCCAACCTAATACTTGAAAAAGAGATTATCCTTCAATTAATCCCTCAGGAATGGCGTTCATGTGGAGCGACACCATCGATTCCCGATTAAATGAGGCCGTGCAAATTCTCTCTCGCTACTGACATTTGTACGTACAAGTTAGAGAATTTCTCATAAGCCACGTGGATTAAAATTAATCAATATCTCGTGACAGTAATTTTACCGATTTAAAAGTATAATCGTGTCGTTTTTAATTTATTCAACAGATCAAATTAGTATGATTCCATTTTCTTTCTACTTTAGAATAGATAAATGACTTCTTTGTTTTATAACTTACGTTGCAGGTAATGCGTATGTGTATGGTAGTTTATTTATTGTTCACAGTCATTTTAAATACTAATAACTGATATTCTTAGTATGCAGCAAACTCACTTGGTAATAATAAGTTAAAACTTATGAAAATAATGATTTCTCAAATTAATTGAATTATGTTATACTTCATTCACTTAAGCAATCCGAAAACAATCGATTTTTGTTATAAATGTGTAATGAAATAATTCTTGTGTTTAATATTTGTAAAAGTATATTCAAGCAAACGTGTTCATTTTCACTGAATTAAATGCCAAAACGAAATTTCAAAAATAAATTATTATATGTGTAAATGTATTCATATAACCGCCAATGGTGAAACTAATGCAACACGCATGACTGACTTTGTTAAAGTGACAGTATTTAAATCAACAAGATTGGCGTTTTAATATAAGAAAATAGTGGATTTCTCAAATTGATTGAATTACGCTGTTCTTTATTCACTTAAGCACTCAGCAAACGATCGATTGTTGATATAAATGTGTAATAAAATAATTCTTGTGTTCTTAACAGATTTATTAAGATATATTCACGCAAACGCAAATTTTCACTGAGTGAAATGAAAAAGCTATTTCAACAATCATATTGGAGTTTTAAATATTTAGGTGCATATGTATGTATAGATATAATTATTAATTGATGAAACTAATGTAACACACCTGGTTAAAGAAGCAATTGCTTTTTGTTAGTGTCGGTATTTAAACCAGCAACGTTAAAGGTTTTACCAAAATTCTAGCATTAATCATTTAAAATTATATAATTTTGTTTTCATGCTCGAAAGTTGTTCTGCGAATGCATGACAGATGAGTTAAAAAGGTGCAACATAAAAATAAATCATAACTCAGCTGACATCTTCAGTTGTCAGATCGTAATAACACTAATAACTAATCACTGACGCCTTTTAAAAAATTGATAACGTACTTTTACGGTTTTGTAATTTACACCGTTGTTACGAGGTACACTGTGGAGGACCTAAAGAAGTAAAATTTTCATGTAATATCTATTAAAAGTCAATTATTTATTCACATTATTCGAGAATAGATACCATTACCAATAGTCCATTACGAATGTTAAAATGGCGATTAAAACTATTGCAACAATCACTTTTCTTTCTAAATTCAACATCGTTGGAACTGCTTAACTACTGCTTTTCGTAAGCAATCCTCTGCAAACTATTAGTTGAATCAACTATAAAACATAGGTAGTTTCAATATTTTTACTTATGTATAAAACTAATGACAAGAGTTAATTTTTTTTTACTTTCCCAGTTAAACGTACTGCTGGGATTTAGAACTAGAAAATTATACTGCGGCTTTATGGTTTATTTAACATATTCTTCCTTAACCAACAACTTGTGCCGCCATTTCTCATGTAGATGTGTACGTACTTGAAATACTCTTATTATAACGCTGACAGCGTCTGTGTTTGTTTACTATTAACGCGTGTTACCGAGATGTTCTACTTATCACCTTATGATGTTTATAGTTCCGTTCAAGTCCATATAAAGCACGAATCATTGTTTATTGAAATATGGAACTAAATAACAAAAGTGCTTTAAAAATCTTTTTCTAATTCCGTGTTACTATAAAGCTGTAAACAATAAACACACAAGATGGAGTGCGTTTATGAGCTATAAACAGACTAGTGCGTTAACAGGTTTATAATGGTGCAAAGTTCTCCTAGGCTCCTCGCCACACACTGCACTAAACTGGACGTATGTTTCGATAGCAAAGCTATCATCATCAGCAGAAACACTGAACTCTTTATAAAGGACTTTTACTAGAATATCTTGAGTTGAAAAAAGCGATTAATGTGCAAATTAGAAAAAAAAAGTATGAAACACACGTGCTACAATGAATGTAATACTCTATACATTCAATCACTCCGCTCGTGATTCAAACTTGTACTCGCATTACAACAAACTTCATTGTGACACTCGTTTTAATATACTATTTTGGCCTCATAAACACAGCATTACCTGTCAGCCAATGCAACAGAAATTGATTTTACCACCCTAGTGCAGCAAAACACAAGAAATTTTAATTATCTCCGATGTAATATATGCATAAAAATACCCTATAATTTAGTTAAAAAAAAAATATTTACTGGTATTTTGATTGTTACTGAAATAAAAAATTCACTTTGACATTAAGTTGAGTTGTCAAAACGGAGGGGTACCAATTCACACCCGACTAATACATTCTGGTAGAGTAGCGTTACCATAGAAACAGAGTGGGAAGAACCATTTCCAAGGTCGATGGTAGCGACAAAATTTAATTTGAATAGGTATACACATATTCAAGCAAGATAAATAGTGACAAGTGACGCATGTACTTTATTCATTCTTTATGTACCGACAGCAGAACTTTTTACATCATATATTGACGCAGTATAAATATTTTTGCACTCATTTTATGAAATGCGTAATTGAACAAAAAAAATATATAAATAAATATAAGCATATATACACTTATATTTATAAAATGCAAATGTACCTAGTTGATTTGAAATTAATTTTATTTGCCAGAAAATCCTAAAATTTGCTTGTAAGTGTGAAACGTCTTCACAAAAGTAATTTTATCACGCTTAGCACCACTACCTGTTGTAGAGCTTTCAAGTTGCTTCGAAGTGTTGTCATGTGCCTGCTAAAACACATGATATGAAAAGCTCACAGCATTTTTTTTTTTTTTTTTAATATTAAAACAAGAAAAATGCAAGCGAAATGAGTGATACAATTGTCCATGAGTCAAAAGTAGTTTGAAAATGCTGAACATTTATATCGCCCTATAATAAAACTTGTAGTATGTATACAAACAATAACTAAAACAAAATAATACAGTTTACAGTGTGTTCACAGGAACATTCTACAATAGCTAACTTTTTCATTTTTAGAGATACAGAGTCGGTTAAATGGAGAAAGTTCGTGTACTTCTCCATCTGCATTTCATGCTATGCCATAGCAAAAGAGCGCATGGTTGCTAAGATACGACTATAGCATTTATTTTTTTAAATGGAACACCGGATATATTTTTGCATTTTTAAGTTTCTCTAATCATTGGCTATAACAAAGTATAAAACAACTTTTCTGTAAAATCACGATTACGAGAGTTATAAAGAAAATCATGCTCAGTTCGTTCGAGGTGTTCACAAAACATTCTACAATGGCCAACAGCTGTCAAACTGTGCGGTATTTAAACTCCTTAAAAAATGATTTATTTACCATTAGAAATTCGTCGTAAAATAATTTGCCACCACGACAGAGACCATCGCATAATGGATTTGCTGTTACAGAATATTTAAACCAGCATTTTGATCATTGGATTGGAAATCGAGGCCGGATATTATGGCCGGCTAGGTCATCCGACTTAAATCCCTCGGATTTCCTTTTGTAGGGAGCTATTAAAAACACAGTGTATGATACACCATTTGATTTGGAAAATTTAAAAATCAATGTTTGTTTATCCAGTTTTTAGTAATCAACTTTATTTAATTTTGCAAACTTGCGTGTATGCCGCATCAATTCCGTCAACATTCACACGGTCATGATTGTAAATACCAATTGCTCTTTCACTGCTGTATTGCGTACATATGTTGATATTTTCCCATATCTTGCGCTAAAATTTGATAAATCAGTTGAAACAACCAAAATTACTTGCACGTTACATGCCGATAGCCTGTGTCAATTTTATTTTTCTCGTAATAAATTTTCATTCATCGCGGTCTAGAACTCTTGATATCTTTCTTTTATATTCCTTTAATCAATATCATGAATCCAAACGCATGTAAATGCATTTTATTATACGTTCTAAACAATCGCAGTTACACGTGAACTTGTTAGAAGAAAAAAAAATGCGTTGAAAAGTAATCCCAAAAAACATACAAATGGCTTTATATTTTAAAAATGCAACTGTAGATAAGTAGTACATTTAGGAAAGGTGTCGTTTCTGATCGATAAAAGGCTAGCAGATGTCGCATGCTAGACAACAAATTGAGTGTGTAATTAAATCTAGTCCGTACGTAAGGCTAGATAATAGCTTAGAATAACCTAATAAATAAAACTTTACTACCAGGAAAATCACACACCATCTGATGTTTGCAAACACATTTCACGAAAAAGGAATTTATGGTGAAATTCTGTGCATATCTATGACGCCTCTTATGCTACCTATAAGTCTTCATTCTTACATTCTTATCAATAATCTTATAGACACTACAGATATGCATAGAATCCCACCATTAATCTAAATAAAAAATTAAACATATTATATCACTTCGCTGTTAGCACTTGACACTTTTCCAGGATTTTGGCCACGAACGTGTTTACTTTCGTTTCCTAGCAAAAATATACAGAACACAATTGAAAAATAAAAATGCCCTCCAGTAAACCACAACAAAAGAATCACTTATTGACGTAAAACCTTTTTATCCACAATCTATTTCATATTTCTATACTATCAGGTCCAATTCAATCTTAACAATTACTGATAATACTTCTTCTTGACAATTCTATTTATTTCCAGGTTCAGTGATGTTCCACGTGCGCAGGAGGCCAGCGGATTGTGCGCCTCGAAAAAGAAAAAAGAAACCGGGAACGAACACACGTGATCTCCGTGGAGATTCCGTTCCACTCCTAGTGGAACTCTTTCCTGATGGATCGGCTCCGTTACCCAGTGACACTAACCGAACGATCCGATTAAATAACGACATTATGGAGGTAAGCACCATCCACAGAGCTTTTACTACATAGTAGGACTCTTGAGAACGCTGACAAATTGTGTTACCTTGCAAGGGTTTATTTTTTAAGAGATGCAGGTACATATTTGTTTCCGATTTTATTATTTACAATTTCCATCATTTAAAAAAAAAACGGTGTGCTGCTGTTACCGACCTCGCTGAATTTTGTTATAAAGAAAGAAAGAAATTTTTCTTAAAAAATCCGGACAGGGAGGAGAAATTGAATTTTAAATAAAATATAACGCATTTTTTTTAAATATTTTCCTCGGTCACTTCGCAGTCAAATAGCTTCTTTATTAAGGGAAATCTTGCGACTTTTCTTTAAAATCGTGGAATTGTTTGCGTAAAGTTTTAATTAATTTTTGATATGTCTAAAAGAACTGTTTCAGAACAGCTCCGGAGAAACTCACATGTATGGCCATGTAAAGTAACATAATACATACTACACCTTGTCTCAAAATTAGGAGTGATTTAAATCAATTGTGCCAAAAGGAGTCTTCTGAGGCTTTCGTATAACCGTCTTTACATATAAAAAGAAAATATTCCGGAAATCGTCATCATGTCATTCTCTATTTGAACTATCAACAGTATTTTAAAAAAATATGCCTGCTTATTTTGACGGTTTATAAATAAAAATAAATATTACTATTAGAGCTAACAGCTGTTAACAGGCTATAATGCGTGAGAAAACAAATTTAAGCTCATCTTCAACACTTTCCCCATCAAGAAATAATAATTATTTCCATTGTTACTTACTTACATCCGCTACAGCGACACCTACTAACTAAACGAGTTCAGTGTGAATAGGGGCTTAAGGGAGGGCAAAAAGTGGTGGGGACAATGTATTTTTAATTCCCTCAGTTTCTTCAAAAATGAGAAAATTTAATTATGTTTTAAGTTATGAAATAAATCTGTATTTCACACTAATCATAATAAAGAAATAGCAAAAGGATCTGTAATTGAATAACGGCCAGGCAGAAAAAATCGGTTGAAGAGTGTCATTATATCCTTACGTTTTATATATTATGTATGTGTAAGAAAAATTGAAAAATATTCACTCATTTGGGAGAAACTTAGGAAAACACAGTTTGTAAAACAGCGGGCCATCCTATAAAATTTATGATTTCATGCCCATCATAGAAGTGTAGCACTTTATTCGAAGATGACGCCACAGAATTTAAGAAAAAATAATTTTGTTAATGTAGATTCAATCCATTGCTGATAGCCTACGTTAACTGCATTTTCATTAATAACAATAATACCGAAAATTTCTGTAAATAAAATGGAAAAAACTGAAAGATAAATTGTTACATTCTAGTTATATCCATGATGCCTTGTCCATCATTCGATTATGTCCACCACTACCTTTTTATCAGTTATCTCCTCTGTCTATGTGTTCCATCTCCTCCAGCAATTAATTCTCTAATATTTTATTTACACCCTTACGACAAACCATGTATCTCCAAAAATTGACTAAATCGAATTTAAAAAAGTCATTGTGCAATTGTCATTTGCACAATATTGCTCGCGATATAAATTATTGTATCTTCTCCAGAGGAAAATATCCTAGATAAAATTGGGAAAAAATATGAGATGAGCTGAGCCTTTTTGAGGATCGTAGTATTGGCTATATGGATCTTGAATGACTGCAGATTTACATGGAATATATATTTGCAGACTACATTTTCTTATTTCTTAAGAGATGCGATTTTTAGGTTATGTCACTGCACAAAACACGTGGATATCACGAAAAGATTTACCTTTTCTAGCAATAATAGCTATAATAATAATTGTCGCAACTTATTTTGTTGAAATAATTAACACCTTTCCATGTGTTATTTTTGACAAAAATGTATGCGTTTGTACTCGCAATAAGTGCCTTTTAGATTAGACTTACACAACAGTACGATCCTCAGAGCGGTTGGGCTCATCTCAAATTTTTCCTAGAATTATTTCATTTCGGTAAGATGGACATTTGATACATATTCTCATCAACGGGTTGATTCTCATCAATATATCCTACAACAGTGCTTTTTCTATAAAACAAATAAATAATCCTGACAAAAAAAAAAATTATTTTACTCAGATTCCATTTTACGCTTGTTTATGTTATGTTTGTCTGTTTATGTTCAAAAATGACACGATCTTCATATGCCTTGCATTCATCGGCAATTCCCGGCGCCGCGCCGACACGAAAATTTCTTGCTTTTTAGGCGGCAAATACAAATTTATCAACTTTTTTTAATAAATTGAAATAAGTGTACCGATACAAAAAAAAACAATAAAAATAAAGTTTTTTTTTTTAATTTAATTTATTTTTTATTTTAATTTCTTAAGGCACGAAACTACGTGATGTGTGAGGTGAGGCGAGCCAGCCCACAAATAGAAAGCACCAACCTATTTTTGCACCTCTGTCCAAAAATATTTTGCATTAATACTTGAAATCGTCCGGAAGCATACCATTTTTCGGCTAAGCTGGCAAGAAACTCACTGAAGATTAGCAACACTATGTTCGAGTTATTGAAGCAGCGATGAGATAAGGCAGAAAGGGCCACTTTCCATGTTCAGCGGGTCCTTGCTCGATTTAGACGTCCAGGGGCCTGTTGCATAAAAGTACAATTTGCAGGTGATATTTTTTTACAATCTGTCAAAATTTGACTTACAGCCGTTGCAAAAATATATTATATAAGTCAAATTTTGACAGTTTGTAAAAAAAAATCACCTGTGAATTGTAATTGTACTTTTATGCAACAGGCCTCTGACAGTATAATATTGTCAAGAAACATGTAAACAAGAACGGACAGCTTGCAAATTATAACCACAACCGCGCGCAGTCGCCACTCTTTCACAGTTCGTTCTAACCAATAGGAAGCCAAACTCGATTCCTGTCAAAATAGTTTTTAACAATCTTTAACAGTTTTTACAACCTACAAACGTACATTCCAGCAGGTAACCGCTGTGATAAAGGAATATGTCAACCTGACAGGTAGCATATTTTAAATGTGCGCGCGCAATCGCCATCTTTTTTGAGTTCGTTCTAGCCAATAGTAGTTAATAAGCGGAAGATTGGGAATTTTCCCCCCTGAGATCAAAAGTGCCGACGCTGTTCGTCCGTTCTTGTTGAAATGTTTCTGGGTATTGATATGGAGTTCCTGGAAAGTAGAATGGCACGAGGGCAGCCTTTTCGGTCAGTCTGTATATTTGGGTAGCTATTTCTTTAATGCATTGCGAACTTGCATTATTTGATATTCACAGTTTATTAAAAATCTTTTTCAAAACGTGTATCTATTATTAGTGATTTGATTGCAACTTTTATCTTTTTATTTGTTGTCAGAGTTCTTTTTCCTAAGCAATGCCCTAAGTGTCATCTTTTGGTTATTCTGATATAACTGCTCACTTACGTTTCCTTTTTTTAATTTTCCCATATGACTTTGTAATAAATTATCGTAAATAGCAGTTAGGTAATGCGGCTTAATTAACTTCTTTTCTTATCTATAAAGCTATTTTGTAAAAGAAACCAGTTTTGTGATATTCAGATTTTTTTTTGCAAACGATGAGGTAAAGTGACATCACATGACTTTTTCTTCACAAAAATTATTAAGGCAGTTATAAATGCTTCTGGGAATATTACCATTATTAATCGATTTTTGTTAGAAATGAATTATGTATTGGTGTATTTTCTCTTGAAAAAATGGAAACATCAAAAATTGCACAATGGATTGTCGAAATATCTATGCTTTTTCAAATTAGCAAACAACCCGCGTGATAGTTAATGTTAGTTGAATTTTTGTTTGTGACAGAAATTTATGCCAGTATAATATATATAGTGACCAATTGAATTTACCCTCAAGTAAGCCATGATTTATTCAAAATATCATAAAATACATCTGTCATGTGTACTGCTTGATTTATCGATACTCAAGAATGTTTACAATAAATCCTAAAGTTTTTATTATCGAATCATACTTTAGAAATGGTGTAAAATTAGACAATGGAGAATGGTAGTACTATTTGCAGCCATGTATAGGAGAATTTCGGGCACAATTTCCAAATTTTACAGTAACCTATGACAATTTACGCCAATCGATGCAAGAATCAGTGACAAAATTCCGTGAAACAGGATCATTGTCCCGAAAACCAGGTAGTGGTAGACCATTAAAACTGACAGTTGAAACTATAGCACACGTAGGAATAACTCAATCACCTAAGAAATCGATTTGTAAGCTTTCACAGCAAACACAATTTTCATATGGCCCATACAATCCTTAAAAAAAATCTACAATAATTTCCATACAAGTTTCATTGCGTGAAAGAGCTCTTACCTATTGATCACGTAACCCGACCTAATTACTGTCAATGGTTTTTGGGCACGATGAATAATGACGACGTTCTTAACAATTTCCTCGGATGAAGCATGGTTTTATTTATCTGGATATTTAATTAAACAAACAATGCGCATCTGGTGTAGTGAAAATCTACATGAAGTTCTTGAAACACCCTTGCATTCTACAAAAGTAGCCATTTGGCTTGCTGTTCCTTGCAGACGGATTATTGATCCAATAATCTTTAATAATACCATAAATGCGGAACAATGTAATGATTTTTAAAACCATTTTTAAATCAATTACATGGTGATGAACTCCGTGAGGCATATTTCCAGCAAAATAATGCACACCCTGTAAGACAATGGAAGTGGCAGAATTATTTCATGAATTCTTTGATAATCGGATAGTAGACTTTCCATCACGATCTTCAGATTTGACAGTTATGGATTATTTCATTTATCCACTATTTACAAATCGTTCTCATACAGTTAAAGAACTAACTGAAGCTATCCCAAATGTCTGTGAGGAAATTATACCACATAATTTAAGGAATGCCTTCAATAACATTAATGAAGAGTGGTGTTATGTACAGAAAATGAAGAAGTTTACTTTCAACATTTATTGTAGCTAACTGCTGTGAGAGAGGTAATTTCATTACAATATTTATGAATAAAATGTGTTCGCGGAGAAATCGCCAGGGAAATAGAAATCGAAAATAATTTGGTAGTTGGTATGTGATTGGCTTGTGGTTCGTATGTTTGGTTATAGTTGGCAACCAAACATACATAGGACCAAACCATTTCATTTGACTGTGCCAGTAAACTATAATTTTAATAAAAATAAATACACATGAAATATTAGAAAATAATGTGGCTGCAAGTGTGAATAAACATTCAATTTAAATGTATGGTAAAAAATATTCAGTGTCTAATACATATTCACGCAAACACTGTCAATTACCTGTCAACGAGGACATAAAACGCGCCCAACTATAACCCCACTATAACACATTAGCACCAATTGCGTGGAATGACGCCCCACTTCGCGGTCAACAGTTTAAAACATATTAGAATAATTATTGTACTAGAATAAGGTTGAAAATCTAACCCTGGTTACCTTTAGAAGAGGACAGCAGTCGTAAACTTCAAATGAGAATAACTCATTTTATAAACAAATATTACTTCTCCAGGTTTAGGTCTATATAAGAAAATGAGTGTACAAATATAATACATAAGAATGTCTTCTAAGTGTGGTAGAAAAAAAAAAAACCCTTTTAAAAACTTTGTGCCGTACCGACATCTAAAAACGAAATTGCTACATTAAGCCTCGGGGATTACTTTCTGGAAGTACCTAATCGCAATTATCTTTATTATCCCACGATGGCCGAGTCAGAGCCAGACATACTGAGGGCGTTTGGTTTTGAAGTACAGCCAAGAGCAGATGCGGTCGTATAAGTGTTATTGTTCTCCTTTGTATTACAAATATAGCTTCTGGTTTTCGATTCTGATATTATATGCATAGCCACCAGTATGGACATGTTTTTTGATTAAAAATTAACTTTTAAGGTAGTAATGGGGCAATATTGCTTATTGTGTTTTTGGATAGTAGCTTGATGTTGGAGTTTCTGAATCATAAGTTCAAATTGTTTCACTTTCAGATTTATTATTGCATATTTTATATTTAAATACATATAGTAATTTAAAATTTTGTTTACATGTGAACATTGTGAAGCGAATAAAAATGGCTAATAACACGGATATATGATTGATTTGTTTATTGTCCGGTAACATAACTTTTGTTGATTATCAAAACTTTTAGTGAGTTTTTTTTGCGAAACATACATACACATTTTTACAGCGAAACGAATAACAGATGATACAACCAATTATATTCTATATTCCTTATACAAGTTGTGGCACGACGAATGTCAGTGATCTATATATGAAAAACTCTGAAAAATTGAGTATATACTAACATGGATTTGGCCTAATCGAGAAAAAACCAAGAACGCACTTTCGACTTGTCGATTGCCGCAATATGATAAAAGAAGGATGAAAAATATGATTTCTATTAGCTAACAAAGTCGAGAAATACGCATGCTATTCTGGTGGGCGGTTGTACGCTTCGATTTACCATCTCCAATTAGTTTGCTATCGTTGTCTAACGGCAAGCGCTCACCGCTATTCTCTACCCTTGTCTAACTGCTACAAAATGCTATCCCCACATCGATCTTTTCAATTTAAATCAATTCAACATAGCCCTCATTTCGACTACTGCGGGGCGAGAGGAACGATTAGCTATAGGCATGCGTAAACACAGACGTAAATTCACTTTCAGTTCAGCCGGCGTTCGATTCAATTCAGCAGAAGTTACACACGATTCATTTGCAGGAAATTATCCCGAAAGATCAATACTTAGCGCAACTGCTATTCGTCATATAGTCCGACGTTTTAAAACAACGTTTACATTAATAAATAACAAAAATAAAAATGTCGTCTAGCGAAAATGTCAGTAATATCGAAATTAGTTTGTGCATTAGCTGGATAAAATCCTAGTATGACATCTAAACAAATTGCTCGCGGATATAATAATAGTGGAAAAGTACCTTTTATATAAGAATAAATATCGATCGTACAAAATTAGCACATCCCAAAAACTTTTACCCGACGATTATGACTACTGTCGTATGGAATATTATGAATCAATTTTTAATAAATATTCCAAACATGAATATTTTCCAATAATATACTACTACTTTACCGATGAATAGGTGTTTTATTTACTGCATTGTTGGGTTTTTTAGAATTTATGTTTGTTATTTTATTCGAATATTGACTTTTTTGGTTGACTGCTTTTCATTCTTTTTTTTATTTTGATATTCTTTACGAGCTCTGTCCCTGAAATTTATTGTTTGACGTTATTTGATACTTCGATATAAAAATAAAAATGACTAGAAAAGAAACATGAATAGATTTTAGTTATCGAATACGTATTGTCTTATTATTTCCCTTTTCACTAATACAAATGTAATGTTGGATTTAATATTTCTTTTACAACTTCACAAATAAAGCAAGAAAAAGAATATCAGGCTTAATTTAATTCGGCTGAACTATGACAATATATTTTTATATTTTTCAATTGCCCTTAAAATTCCAGTTAAAATTTATGTAGGGATCCCTATACCTAAATTCATTTGTTTCCGAGATATTTCGATTTGTTGCGGAAAAGTGACTTTGCAACCTCTTAAAAAAACCATTAGTATCTTATATGGGTTTCCAGTTTTCTTCAATCCACTTAGCATACTTATGGCCTGAAGGTAAATGTATCAAGATAAATAAAAAAGTTATTGTTTCGTATACACTTTATTTATGAAAAGCTAAATAATTACAAGTCATCCTAACCCCGTGTTCCACCTTAAGGTACTACACAAGGCTACTCTATTCTAAGTACTAAGTAGGTATATAGATTCCATAAAAACAATTGCAGTAGAACTGTCAACATTGTATAAACCAAAACAAATGAATTTAGGTATAGGCATCCCTATATAAATTTTAATTGGAATTTTAAGGGCAATTCAAAATATTTGCATTTAAAATAAGAAAGTTAATATCAGCACTGGATCACACACAACTGGAAGTGCTAGAGACATGTGCATATTTTGCTCGATTAGGCTAAATTTTTCTCGTGAATAGTTTTCTACACTACTTATATGTATATGTATACTGTATATTACTACAGTATGTCAATTATTTTTTCAAGCGTAAAATTTTCTTTCTTTCATAGTAATGCTAAAGCGTACATTATAAAAATATAACAAACCATTTAGCTTTTAAGCGCCATCTCAGTCAATAATTAAGTTACCGCGGAAGATGAGTGCATTAGAAAATTAGATATAGGTATAGGTACTTTCAGAGATATCTACAAAATGCAATTACTTAAATTGGCATCCAACTCTATTCCATTTGAGAAAGCCCATTTTTTTTGTTTACCAATTTGAAATGCATTAAATACATTCCTTTTATAGATCGGTTCTGCCAACGGCGTTGCTTTACAACTGTACGGACCACACATTCAACCGAGGCATTGTGTTATCACCAACACAGACTGGTGTTACGTCCTTAACGCCCTGTCACGTTGATGCCCACATTTACGTAAACGGACAAAGGATTCATCAGACAGCCATCCTCACCCACGGCAGCTTAATTAAATTCGGTAACAGTAACACCTACAGGTTCTTAGATCCGTCGCAAGAAGATAGATCCAGGCATCCGGCTATTGTCGACGGCGCTAGGATTTACGACCGGTAAGTCACAATTGTGCCCTTCACTTTAACACGTCGATGTTGTCCTGTTTCATTTTTACTTATTTTCTTTATTTCATTTCGACACCCCATTTTGTTTGCTTTTTAATTTGCTAAGTGTTGCATGAAACAGGTCGCCCCGAGCCTTAAGTCCCACAGAACCAAGTAGAGAAAATTTTGAAACAACCTTTGACTTAGAGGGTAATGTCGAAACCGTTTCAACAGCTAGTGGAGCTAGAGAAGATAATAGGTCCTTGGGTTCCTCCTCAGAAAATAGGTTTGTTGTTTTATAGTAAACTGAAACTCAGACGAGTCACGAATGAAATCCGATTTTTATATGCAAATACTCAATGCCGACGCTTGATATTAATCGCTACTAGGCGGTGATAGCATAAAACTTATGCAACCACAGTAATTTCCTTTAAAAAAAAAAAAGTGGTAAAAGCGAGCAATTTTTATGTTTTATGGGATTCTAAAAAGTTTAGCAAAACGATACTTTACAATAATTTCTTTCTGAACTTATTTAATGATCATTAATCCATAATATTTATTTAAAATTGCTTCTGCAGTTTGATTAATGATTAACTTTTAAGTCGAATGCATAACCAAAGTATACAAGGTGCATAGATATTCAAGAAGAACCTGCATGTGGCGATTTTCTTTGTTAAATTCTTAACCGTTTATCTAACTTGAAAAATCTTTTTTGTATTATATCTTGGATCTATACACGAAGTCTCGGAACTTTCAATAATCAGTTAATATGCATTATATCTAACTCTTTTTGCAAACAAAAGAAGCAGGAAAGTGAAGTAGCGTAATATTCTGAATATAAATTTTCCGTAAATAATAACCTTTCACATCATAATTTCGTTTTTAACGCTTCATTTTTAACATATTTTCATTGAAAATACGTGCTGACATAGTATAGTGATGCAATATTCGTAAATACTGAATTAATTCGGATAGTCAAATTTAATTGCGTCATCCTTGCTATTTATGTTGAGCGTGTTTTTTATATCGTTCGAGAAAATAATTAATTCGCTTTTTATTGATTTTAGTGTTTATTCGATTTTGCACCGTTTTTGGACGTTTTAGTTTTTTCCTTCATTCAAGACAAAAACGGGTTGTATAAGCAGAAGAGCAGATTTTAGTCTACGTAAACGAGGATCCCTAAATTAACACCAGAAAGTTGGCTGTTAAAATGAATATCTTAAGCCATAAAACCGTTCATTCAGTTTTAAAGGAACCATCTCACATTACTAAAGTTCAGCCACTTTATGAAAACTAATAACTTTTTGCAACACGATTTTAAATATAATTCGTGATGATGATTTTGCGAGACATATTTTTTAAAACGATGAATGCATATATTTAATAGAGATGGAATCTTTAACACTAATAACTTTCACTATTGGACAGAGAAAATACCGCACCAATTTCATAAGTATGGTCATCAATGAAGGCTTAGATAATTAACTTTTGGTTAGGCAAAGTAAACTATGCAATTATTGTACCAATTTACTTTGCGAATCTTAATGTTTCGGAAGAAATTATAGATAACATGCCATTAAATGGGCGACCCACACCCAATATGCTATACATGCACCGTGGAGCTTTGGTTTACTATGCTTTTAATATTAGAGAGTGACTGGACGAACATTTTCAAAACAGATGAATTGGTTAGGGTCCATATCATAGGCGATGTCTGATCTTAATCCATTAGACTTGTTTGTTTGGAGTTTGAAACTATATACAGCTATGTATTGAAAACAACCGTTTTCAATTTAAATATTTAAGCGCAAAAAAAAAAAATTTACTACATGTAATTAATAATTAAGCCTCCTTTTATTATTTAGTTAAAATAAAATTAAGAATAAAATGCTTTATTTTCTGTGCACCCTCAATTACCGCGCCAATCAATACAAACTTAAGTAACATACAAAAATGTTGTCACATGTAGGTTTTTCAAATTACTCCTACGAACACAGGAAGCAAAGTACAACGTAAGAGATTAAGATTTTTGTTCAAAAAAATATAGATACAAAGAACATCACTATATATTATTTATTTCAGAATTTAGAATGAATTTTGTATTTAGCCTATCTTAAGTAATATTAAAGTGTAATCTATTTCTAATTGGAAATCGGGGTTTAGTGAAAATTATAAAAGTAAACGATTTTTTTTTAACGCTTCGACTTTTGACATGTAGATATGAAAATTTTAATGTAATAAATATGTTAAATTAACAAGTTTTAGATTTAAAACAATTTATTTTTATATCTACAATGTTTTACTTTTTAATTAAAAAAGACTTTATTAAAGTGCGAACGTTTTAACACTTTTTATTACTTTCACTAAGGTCTAATTTCCAATTCGGAATTTAATATGTCCTCGTTATTGGTGAAAAATTTTTCATTAAATCTCAAACGATGTGATGATGATTAGTTTGATACAAAGGCGAAACGTCAATAAAACGCTATATTATTTTTCTTTTTTTTTCAGTTTAATATTCAATGAGAGAATTTCCGTCAATAACCACAACAACATAAATAATATAAGGAAAAATCAACGGAAAGGAAAATAAATCTAAAACATCAATATATATCCACTCCTATTATATTATTAAATTTATACACACCCTGTATAACAAGTTTTTGTGAATACAAAATTGATCAAATACTTATATAGATTTATAAATACATATAAAAACAAATCTGTCCAAATATCGTATTTGGTTGCTTCTTTAGGAGCATTATATTTTGTTAACTTCACTTATTACTAAATGTAGTCCCTAAATGTTTACACATTTTTTTTACTTCCAGATTAAGTGGTATTGATAGGTATCCACGCGGCCAAGATCCGATTTTACCAGCAGTTTTAGAATTCCCGGAAGATCCCCAAGAACTATTCTTAGCTCGTGTAATAACTCACTTGGACGTAACAACACCGACATTTCGGTTAGGCTCCTGCGTATACTCTATACCTTTGTGCGAGATATAGAGCGTCAACGCACTACAGACCGGAATTAACACCTACAGAAAGGGCGCAAAAGCTGACACTATTACTTCAGCACGCTGCCAAATTGATTCGACACACGGTTCAAGACCGCAGCACCGAAAGCGTTTCACAGGCATTCTGGTTAGCCAATGCTAGCGAACTTTTACATTTTCTCAAGTCAGATCGACATGTCAGCGCTTTTTCACTCCAAGCTCAAGATACCTTAGCCGATTCGGTTCAGTTAGCGTTTAGAAATTTGGTTGCTTGCCTAACTGATGAACTAAATTCTGTAATGACAAACTTAATGTCGGATACAGCAGATGATCACCCGAGGGAAATTATAAGCGTCTTGAGCAACGCTATGAATCTTTTGCGGAAATGCAGAGTAAATGCCGCGATTAACCATTCAATTATTCTCACAGCTATTTCACTGGATATCAGCTAGATCTTTGTCCACCATCATTAACAGTCCGCAATTATGTACCAGGAGCTTTGGAGTGAAATTGTTCAACAGATTGCGAAATTTGCAAGCGTGGGCGGAATCGCAAGGCCTAGAACTGGCAGCTGAATGTCACTTGGCTAAAATTGTACAGTGTGCTCATCTTCTTCAAGCGCCCAAATATACAGCTGACGATCTGGCCAAATTGAGTGCAGCTTGTTTTAAATTGAATTCTCTGCAGCTACGAGCACTACTGACTCAATATAAGGGTGATATTGGAGAACAAGTTGCTCCAGCACCGCTTCTAGAACATGCGGCAAGAGCCGCAGAAGGCGTTGCAGATGAACTAGCTAGGGCTGAAGGACGGGAAGTGAAATTACATGAAGATTCGGCACCGCCCCTTCAGTTGCTACTTCCTGATGATGGATTCAGTTGTGACGTCGTTCAGGGTGTTCCTCCTGGTCTAGCTGACTTTTTGCATCCTCTACAGGCTTCTGGATTATGTCGATTGGCAGCACAGCCCACTAGTTCAGGTCATTGGACAGTATATATGTCGGCACCTAGACCTCCATCAGCTTTAAGTACAACCCAACCAGAAGTAAGGGCAATATTTGATTAGCCGACTATACATATATATATATTTTTTTTATTCGCGTAGGTACAAGTAATTCGTTTACATAAAAGTGGAGGTGGTATGGGTCTGTCAATTGTAGCAGCTAAAGGCGCTGGCCAGGAAAGACTAGGAATCTACATAAAATCTGTTGTGCCTGGAGGTGCAGCCGATCGAGATGGTCGTTTAGCAGCTGGGGATCAACTGTTATCAGTGGACGGTCAGTCCCTTTTAGGGATTACCCAAGAAAAGGCAGCGGAATTTTTAGTACGCACCAGCAGCGTAGTAACGCTAGAAGTAGCGAAAGGCGGAGCTGTATACCATGGTTTGGCCACTCTTCTACAGCAACCTAGTCCGACGCCTCATAGAGGTAAGTTTTTGCAATGTATACATTTTAAGATCTAACATTTAGGTAATGGGGAAAAAAACAATGCAATTACGATTACTGCTGTTTAGTGTTGTTACATGAACGTAAAGAAGGAATTGCAGTAAACAATCTCATAGTTCTGTACTCCCAATTTAAATATGCAGCTCGTTCAAATCAAGGGAGTATAATAGCTACCTACACTGTTGTCAAACTTTTTAACGAGGAAAATTTAGAGTATTTAATCCCCTCACCTTCGTATTATCAGAAATTACTTATAAATATTTTAAGTAGGTAAATTAAATACTTCTTAATTATCAGTCTTCTGCCGTTTCTAGGAACAAAGCGTAACCGGGATACGAGCAGTATTATTAAAAATTATATATCTACACATACAATTCCTAATTCTACGATGCAAAAAATGTTGGTGGTTCTTCGTATAACAGCGGATGGCTATTATTGTAGCCCGTAGAAATAATCGATGCCTCCGTAATGAATTTTCGATCAGAATTTTTGCCGACTAGAGCGATAAGAATTAGATAAACATACTGGTTTGAGGACAACTGCAGTTAAAATACATCGGCGTACCAATAAAAATTGCTATTTTACGTGGTACCGAACGTAACACGCTTGGCCTCTTGAACGAAGCGCCTTTGAATTGGACGTAAACCAAATCCTTTTTTGCCCAAAAACCCCGGAATTCACTCTAGACTATTAATTATAATCTGATATGGTAATTTTTTACTGCATTCTTTAATTAACCCTACACTACCGGTTTCGGCTGATATGCCTTTTTTAGATGCCTAATATGAATTAAATAAATACAATAGTCATCAAGGAAATTAAAAATTAATGGAACAGATCACCTAAAAATTTAAAGTTAATTAGTGCAGCTTCGCGGGTGAGCCCTCTCCAGGAGCTTCACTCTTCAACCGACGAGGTTATACACTACACTTTTAAATATGTTTACCAACACTCCAATTTTTGCTCGGCCAAAATCTCTTCACTTTGTGAGATAAGCTGCGAACACTCACGCCGAACTCAGTTGCCATCACGGAAATCCATGAGGTTGTACATACCTTAACTCACAAAAGTGAAGTGAGCTGACCCAAAAGAGGTAAAGAGGGGAACTAATCATTACTATCAACAAAAAAAAAAGAACGACAGCATGATGAGAAATACACCGCCTTCATCTAATCTCCAAAGTCACGAGACCACAAAAATAGACAATAATGACACATAATATTGGTTTGGCTGATTACCACGAAAGTGGATTTAATTTGTCTTATTCTCCGGCCCTGTTTTGTTTTCCGGGTTTAGTCTATAAAGACTTTGAATCCTATTGTCGTCTTTTTGGCGGGTTTGCGAGGTCACCACCAAGGAGATTTGTTAGGAGGGAGGGATAAGCCAGCCACACACATGGTGTGAAGTTTCCCTTCCAAGTGTTTATACTCTTCTTGGCTATCGTCTGTTTGACATACAGGGCGTCCTAGATTCCATTTCGCCATATCCCTGTCGTTCTTTTCTTTCACTATAATTATTTCGATTGGTGTCCGATCGCTGGTCTTCTTGGGTCGTGGTTCAGTATTGAGTTTATCTTTGTCTGCCTTTTCTTTTTTTCTTTCTTTTTTTTTCTTATTCAATGAGTAGCTCATGTAAAACAATTAGTGACATTTTTTCCTTGAGTTGATTCCTATTATGGTTTTATGTGCCCTGATGTTAAGTTAGCAATACTAAATTAGCATTTGAATCAGCAATCACGTGACCTTTAAGATAAAATGAAGCCACCCAACCAGTCATACAAGTTGGGATGCGGTTATAGTTTGGTTCATTTGTGCTAGGCGAAATTTCGGGTTGTATTGACATT
This sequence comes from Protaetia brevitarsis, assembly GCA_004143645.1. NCBI lineage: Eukaryota > Metazoa > Arthropoda > Insecta > Coleoptera > Scarabaeidae > Protaetia > Protaetia brevitarsis. The sequence goes on along the minus strand of RXPK01000013.1, from coordinate 911,267 downwards.
TCTGGAGAGTAACATCTATTGACGTATTGCACGAGCAAACATACATGATGAAAGGTCGCTTGCCGTTTGCAGCGGATTCGCATGCACGACTTTAGCGTCCTGACAGCATCAACGCACAGTGATATAGGATCTAGCTCCTTTAGTTGACCAAACGAAGTGAAAATTTAACCACAGTGGCTTCAAGTCATATAGAATCAACTGACGAAAAAAGTTTTGGTGCTGCTTGTCATCTTCAACTCCTAGTGAAGTAGAAAACGTGTAGCGTTTAGGAACGGGTGCAAGTATAAAAGAGGTATAAAAATACGTTCTTCCATTCAAATACGTATATTTTATTAATTTTAAAATTTTAATAATATACTCGGTAATAGTCGCATCAATAGTAATTAATATAAGTAATAGTAATAATAATTAAAATATACATATTGATAAAACCTTTAGAATGATTCTTCTAACTTCTTCACTCAAGTCTATTTGTTCTTCGAGGGACAAAGTGTCTGTTCATCTCTGTTAAGTACTACTATTGCAACAATTTCGTCGTCTAAACTTCTTATGTGGTCTTTGCGTAACAATAAATGAACTTAACATTGGATCAGAACTAAGGATGAGTCTGTGAAACAGATCTTCCTTTATATTTTTTTTTGTGTGGTTTGATGATATCACCTAATGTGTTTATTTTTCAATTCTTGAGCTTCTTCAGATAGTTCACTAATAGGAAAGAATTCCTTCTTTTTACAATAATTGGACATCATGGATCAATAGCTTGTAAACGAAGGATGACATGTAGTACCAGTTGTATACTAAAATGTAGTTTTTAACAATACAACTCGAAATTATGGACATCGACTTCATAATTACTGTTGATTGTACCCAAAATTACACCAAAACGTTTAATCAATTCTTCAACAATCTCAGTAATATCCGCTGATAGATGGATTTGAAAAGAAACGTCTTGCAGTATATTCCCAGATCCAGTTTTCAAAGTGTCTACAAGAACACCAATTTTTTTTTTCTGATTGAATCTTTCTTTTTCGTGTCTCCAAAGCCTCCTTGTGTGCTTTGCTAACTTTCCACATTTGCAGCTCAGCCTATAAGAAATATGTAGTAAACATTCAAAGCAGCGAATATACGAATGTAAAACAGAGAATCCAAATTCTAAAGAGTTTCGGATCAACTGGCAGTTGCCGAAGAAGATACTATATTGTTCATTTGTGAAATTTTTACTCCACAAAGATAGCAAGTCAGGCTTAAAGTAGTTATAGGCACTACATGCGCACACACTTTGCCATCCACCATTCTTAAGCACAATTTAAAATTGATTCGCGCTACTGCAGAGTCATATGACTCTATATCATATGAGGGGTAAATTTTCTATTTCACTTCACAGCCGCTTCTTCTTGTGCTGCGCAGTTTCATGCACCTATTGAAGTTTTATTGGACGACAAATAATAAATAGCATAATTACACTTGGCCCCTACACACGTTCTTTATGATGCATGATGTAAACTACATATACATATATTTTGTGCCAGAAATAAACAAATCATTAATTCTTTCAAAATTCTTAGGCTTTTAATTATTTTTTCTTATAACTAGCTATAACTCGGGTTCCAACTGAATAAAACTGGTAAATTAGTGGCATTTCAACAGGATTTCTTTTTCTGACGCACAGTGATGGTACACCTCTATTGTACCTACATATAACCTATCCTCAATTCATGGAAACTCCATGGATTACAAATATCTTAGAAACTAGCTTTCAAGTATAAAGGCCCTTTAATTTGGCTGAAACTGGTGTCTAACCTACGAAACGTTTCACATATCTTTTTTAACCTTTCGTGAAACACGATGTACAATCCCCGTGAGAGTGTACTTTCCTTATACATTAGTTATAAACGTATGCATGACTGTCAGGCAACTCATTCATATAAATAATGTTTAAACAGTGTTTTGAAAAACATGTATTCAACTTGTTCAAAATTTTATTGCGTAGACAATCATTTTTCTTTTAATATTACCGGAGATTGTGAACATTTTAATCATGTGGACTAAATTCGATGTACATGATGGGTAAATATAGTTTTCAACGAAGAAAATGAGATAGATAGTCCACGACTTCTTTTCTGGGATAAAATCAGATTTCAGATTTATCTCACCAATTTTAAGATATTTAAAGAAATTAATTTTTCTTCAATTCTATTATCTGTACTAACTTTTTATTTAAATTCGAAAAAAACTAAGGTAGTATGTTTCATGTTGGCTTATGGGACTGATGCTTTTAATATCTGTCTAAAATTTTGACTAATGACTTATTTATTTTTTAATGAAAATCATAGTAGAGCGGTATATACAAATAGCAAATTTTGTGAGCTTACTTATATTTATTTTAAACATGACCGGAGACAGGGCGTTTTTAAGTTTTATGACAGATAGCAGGAAAAAGTCTGGCAAAGGCTAACGACAAGATTAGAAGTAGCTTAATAAATGTAGCATTAAGTAATAATGAAAAACAAGTAAATAACAACATTTTCATCGGTTACATAAATGTTTCTCCATTAATACCTTGGTGTTGGTAATCTGACGACTATAAAAAGGAATTTTTTTTCTCTAGCTTATAAGAAAATGGTTTTTTTGGCATTCCTACTGCATTCTAAATTACCATTAAAACCTACACTTGTGCTCCTTCCTTGTTTATTTTTCTATACTTTTTCTGTCTTGGTTGATTAAACAATCCATAATTATTTAAGTTATTCTCAAATCTTTTAAAAATACGCTTATTCGACAAATGTCGCTCTGGATATTGTTGAGAATACAAATTACGGCCCTGATGACATTTTTTATACTTTCAAAATATGTTTGTAGCATGCCGTATTTTTATGGTGAATTAGTGAGAAAAAGAACAAACTTAACCTACAAAATACCTAAAAAAAACGGGAAAAATATTGTAATGTAACTATGTAGTGTTTCACCGAACTGGGTCATTAGAATTTTTCAAACTTCTAGTAGGAATTTGATTTTGAAACTTACCTATTTTTAACGGTTTTTGAAGTATTCACACTTATTTTATAAAACCAGCAGAAATATGCTAAAGTTACTACTGTAAAGGAAGTTATTCGGAACACTGTATAGTATTTTTCAAAATGATGCAACATATCTTCTTGCGTTCATTTGTAATAATACTTGAAGTAGTTATTGTGACTATTTTCCTTATTATTAGTAAAATTACCCAGTTCGATGGGACACCAGTATATCGCCTAGCACTTATATAATTACACCTGAAATACCGATTATTGTCTGTCTGTCGTGGCACTCTGAGAGAATAGAATGTAATATATTTCTGAAAAGCCCGAAAAAAGAATTCTGTATCAAAGTCTACATATAGTTTCTATTTTAAAAAAAAAAGTGACTTCATTGGTAAAAAAATTTCGAGAGCTTAAACAAAAAAAAAATAAAAAAATAAAAATAAATCTATTAAAATTTTAAATAATAAGAAAGTTATATTTTGGAATAGAAACTGAAAAAAATCAATTCTTGTAAATATATTGAAAACCATAAGATAAATATGAAATCTCATTTGTTTTAAGATTGGTCGTTTTACCTCAATTGAGGTAGAAAAGCCCTAGACTACTTATCTCATTGTTTCGTATATCTGCTGTAAAGTGTATTTACCCATTAAGTACACGTATTAGGTCCACCTTGTACATTAGTAGGACACGAATTTTCTAAAGAAACACTCACAAGAATATGAGCTTTTCCTCCAAAAACAATTGTAAAAAATGATTGTAAATTATTCTTTAATCTTAAAGCGAAAAGAAGAAAGTGCATGTGCAGATGTCACCGTTTCCACGGTATTTAAATAAATTACTACTAATAGCCAGTAAATCGCTAGATGTAGATTTAACAAAAGTTTTGTATTTTTGTGTCTCTATGTTCCTACATGCAGCTATGGATACAGGTTCGCAAGAATCCCTATACGGAGATCGTCACTACAGAATGTATACTCCACCGGTCACTAAGCCTAAAAATAACGTGTTCTTCAATTCAGATGATAATCTATACGGAACGAAGTGAGACAATTGACAATACCACGAATACAAATTGACTATGAGCCGGAATTCAAATTGCAAATCACGGACTTTTCGGAACCTAATCCTCGCGATGTCACATTTGAATACGAAGACGAATTCGTACCTTTAGGAATAGCATGTGATTACGCAGTTAGCACATCGAAAATGACAGAATCCTGGAAAGAGAAATCCAGCATTTTTTCAAAACAAAAAAGTTACTCTTTAGATGTAAAAGACACCTCCTTTATTGATATTGAACAATGTAACGATTCTGATTCATATTTGACGATTAGTAACAACAATAAGAAGCTAAAACAAATGTCAACCTCGTTGCAAGATCTTTCCAGCTCCACTTCAAGTATAAATAGTGTTATTCACGACTCTAATCTGGATCTGAAGCCAATTGGATAGCCCAATTAAACAAAAAAATTGGAAATCTCCTGATGAGATTCGACATGGGTATGTAAAAAGTTTAGCGAGGCATTTCGAATACGCATTTAATAAAAAGAAAAATATATCTTGTACAGTAAGCGTGCCAAATCTCAATAAGTTATGTGATAGCGAAGATGAACTTGATATTTATAAATGTAGACGTTATAAAAGTGCTACACAACTTAGTACAAAATTGAGTGAATATGAGAGGGATATGTTGCAAAAACTCCTCCAAGATTGGAGTTTACACGGCAGTAAAGGAATGGATCCAGAGGATATTGATTTGAAGCAATCTGACGAAAATGATAGTTCTACTTTAAAAAAATATATCTTAAGTGAAGATACATGTGAATTACAAAATACTCTCAAATTGCCAGAAAACGAATTGCATGAAGTTGGAAACTCTAACGCTGCGCCTTGTGATGAACCTAAACTAAAACGATTACTATTCTCAGAATTACGAAGTAAACCTATTGTAAAATTCTCTGATGAGGACATACACCTCAGTTCTTGTGAATTATGTAACAAAGAGGAAAAGAATACCTTTAAATTAAGTAAGAGAAATCTTACCTCGGAAGAGTTACACAAAATATTTTAAAAGCAACCTGAAAAAAACAGATAAACCGTTTCATTCTGAACCTGATCTATCGCCGAAAACCCGTAGCAAATTAATAAGGGATAACTTAATTTATATTGCTAAATACAATTCAGAATCAAACATAAGTAAACCTGTAAATTTCGACCTGGATATAATGCACAAATGTCGATACAGAAACTGTATATTTAATTCGGATTATTTTAATAATGCGGGACCAAGCGATGAAAATTTCGCAAAAGAAGAAACTAAAGACATATCTGCCGTCGATATCAAAAATACGAATGAAAATATTGACGAAAAAACGGATAATAAGAAACTAAAAGGAATACTAAAGAACAGCAATGAGAAACTAAATACTGAAAATCAGAAAGATTCTTCAAAGCGTGAACCAACATTTCTTAAAGATATAACTAGAAGACATAGTGAAATAATTGGTTCAAAATCTTTTAATAATCAATTAATTCGATGCGGCAGCTTAGAGCGACTCACAAGTCCACATTTAGAAAAGAATTTGAATCGTTCAGAATGGAAAAAATTTCCAGAATCTTATATTGTTAGGAAAAACAGTAAATATTTTAACAAAAGCGACGATAATCAAAATAATTCAGAAGAATATCAATTTGTCAGAAACGATTCGATGAATAGACGGCCCAAGAATAGTAAACCAAAAGTAATAGTTTTAAAAAGAAAATACTACCCCAAAACTTGGAAGAGCTGTTCCGATATCAAGAATAGACAAAAACCTATTAGAAAATGTTGTAGATACGCCAAAACTACCTGTCCAATCCTCAGGGCAGCCCCGGAGACGAAGAGAAGAACACAGAGTTGCGCCGATGTTTCTGTTAAGGATGACATCTATTTGGGCTTTAAGTACGCTGATATTGGCAACTTTGATTGTAAGATTTGCCGTTACTTGATGTCGCACAATTTCATTTAACGCAGGGGCTGTTTTTATTTTGATGTCAACAATATTTATTTATTTGTTTATTACATGTTTGATAATGAATCTGTCTCATTCAGAATGTTATAAAACATTTCAATAAGTAGGTATAAACGGGTCTTCATTAGAACCATTAGATATATGGTAACGGGTAAATGTGGTAATAACACGTTTGGAAAATAATGCATAATAGTTTAAGAATATTTTCCTAAGGGTCTAATGAATATCCTTAGTTATCATTATATTTTATATTGTTATTTTGTTTTGTACTATATTTTAGTGTAAAACTCATTCTTCGCTATTTATTAGTCCGCCTGTCGAAAAATTATATTTATTTCATATAAATGGAAGTGGTTGCATTGAGTTATACACAAAAATGGCAAATATATATATTTCGATATTATTTATGCGCGCGCTTGTTACAAATCCATTAGTTTTATGTATATCGCTTTGATATTACTTTTTTTTTAAGAATGATTTTGCTTCTAGAAAAGCTTTTAATGTTAACGCTAGATTTACTTATATTCCCCCAATTCTTATTTTTTGAGTGTATGATATAAATATGCAAAAGGGTATGGAAAATTTATGTAAATATGTCCGTATAAAAATAAAGTATTTTTTTAACATAGCGACGAAGACAGGGACACTTAAAATAAAGTAAAATTACATTGTTCAACAGAATACACTTAAAAAAAGAAAACAATCTAAAAATCTTAATATCTACTCTTAATGGTTAAATTCTCACTAGCGACGTCTAGTGCATATGCATATATCACTGGAAGAGGCTCTGACAAGGACACATTTTCGTATTTGATGCGATAGCATACGAAAAACTTCAGAAGTTTCCCGATGACGTATGCACCAACCGTCGCTGGAAATTGTTTATACATTTAAAAAGATTTAAAAATAAATATATAAAAAATTTAAAATTATAGTTTTAAAGTACTATAACTGAATCCGGGCAAGATAAGAAATTAATATATAATTGGAAGAGTAAGTAAATAAAAAGTACTAATTTGTTTTAATGTAATAAAACTTTTATTACATTAATACAAATTAGGAAATAGTTTTTTTAATTACTTACTCTTCCAACCAAATTATTGAATACATTAATCAAGATTAATATATATGTTTTTTTTTTAATTTGAATTAATATTTTGTAATAAAAATGGAAATACATCCGTCTACTGTAAATTTACAATTATTTAACCTGTATTTGAATGTTTAATCATTTCCAGTTTTATCGGAAATATGATCAAATATTTATAAAATTTTATGAGTAACACTATAGGTGTATTTGTTTCATATGTTTGGTCACTCGGCTTGTTCAGTTTGTAATAAAAACTGTTGTTTTTTTTAAGTGACCAAAGTTTTAAACATTTTTAATAAAGACTGATATTAAAATACAGTAACAATAAAGGCTTTATATTAAAAATAGTTATTTGTATCACTATGCCAGAAACTACAGTTTTGCAAGTATGAGTAGAAATACTCGCAAAAGACTTTCTGGCCGTGAAAAAAAGAAATTTTTACACTAGGGAGTTGATAGTACGAGTTGGCACACATTTTACATGCCTTAGTATTTTGACGTTTCCGAGAATAAATCTTTTTCTGTAATTTTCTTTCGAGTTTAATATATAGATATTGAAAAATAGTTTTCAATAATAAGTACAATGAAGACACCAGTTTTTAGCATTGGTTGAACAAGCTAGCCTTAATGACAATTTATTACACATCTGCCATGTGACTCTAATGTGGCCAACCTTTAGTGACATTTTTGCCTGCCTAAGCAGGAAAACAATGGTTTTCCTGCCGCTTTTAAGTACTGCGAAATGAGTGTTTCTGGGCGTAGGCGCAAAAAATAACTTATTGGAAAATATATATTTTTGTAGTCGGAAACTTACCGATAAATACAATTATCTTTCATCAGTCTTGTTCTTTTTGTGTTCATATAATGTTTTTTTGTTTCAAATAATTTACTGAATGATATCAAAGATTAATTTTCATAAATAACATTGTATAAATAGTCAATTTATCAAATATAAAACTGGAAAATGTTAAAATTTCAAAACGGAACATCACATGTTAAGTGAACTATTGTAACTGTGTACTCAATAGTTCTAGTTCCAATAAGTTTTTTTTTTTTTAACTTGAAGGCTTTATTACCACGAACTTTTGTAAATTTATTAATATTAAAGCTAAAGAAAAAAAAAAACAGCAAAAACTGATGTATTGTGTTTTTTTTTTTTTTTCTTTTAACCAAGCCACCTCTTTCTGGGTCAGGTGATCAGTTCAAATGAACTAAATAGGAAAATAAATAGCAAATAAACGATGTAAATTGGTCACTTGTTTTTTTTTTTTTAATGTTGTTTCCGACACCTTAGTTTTTTGGTTTGTTTCGGTTGGTTCACTTTAACCAAAGGTGGTAAAACGGATACAACTATTATGTTTTTGCATATTTGGATTCTACGTGATTTTCTGAGTCCAAAAACATACTGCAAGCAAGGGACGAAAACTAAGGAACTATATTTACGGACTGAGCAAATTACGTACAGTTCAAATATACAATAATATAGATGATGATCCATTTAAACTTGTAAAATTGATCATATATCCGATAAATAATTCATTGCAAATTTGTAATGAATAAAAGGTTTGGAGTTTTATTTAAAAATATCTAATATAGAAATGTTATGGTTCGGTACCTTTGAGCTAGAATATCCGGTGTATGCACTTAAAACAATGTTGCATTTTTTAAGAGTTCCCTTATCAACGCCGTTATATCAAGAAAAAGAGAATTTTATACATACGTCGTTGCATATCATACACGATTAATATACTCAAAAAATAGAATGTCCTTTTAATGTTACTAATAATCAAACGCAAATCGTGTAAATTGAGTTCTCTTGTAGGCCCCCGACGCATGTCTGAGCGCGATCTGCCGTCAAGAGTCGATGCCGAACGTACCATACCTTCTTCCAAGTCTGTACCTGCCCTGCACCATATTTCTCCAGCTCCAGAACAACCGCGTACCGGAAGCCATGATGTATTTAATCCCGGTTATAGTAGAACATCTTCCAATAACAGCATAAATACGAATAGCGCAACACCGACTGCCCAAAATGGCCCGGTTGCGAATCAGAACAATTTGAGAAGTCGGTCCACACATAACTTACATCAACAGGACGCTGGTTTCTATCAAAATCTAAGCATTTATCGGAATAAGATGCCTAGTCCTCAACAACTCGGAGATAGGTGAGTAAGATGATTTCTATCCCTGTGCACCGAGATAAAATTGTTCTAGAAAGAGTGAAAACATAAAAATCGTCACCTGATTGTTGAAAGCATTGAATTTTTATGCACTTTACTCATATTTATTGCGCATTCATATAACATAAATATCAATCCATGTTTTAATGCTTCACAAAAAAGTACGTAAGATTCAAATATGAAATAACTGCGAACGTGAGTAATATAAACCTGAACGAATGGATTATCGAATTTGATACGTGTCAAAATATACACCGAAAAAAATATGGTGAGGTAGCCAGCATATTTCAAAATATATCGTGGTTATCTCAATATTAACTTATAAAACTCACATTTGCAAGTTAGAACTAATCTGTACTCATATTGCAAATATTTTACAGAACTTCGGCGTTAAGAAGTTCCCAAAATTCTCTGCAATCCAACGTAACGAATAGCCAAAGACCTATGTCAGCACACTATCACAATCCTCCCACTACATCTGCTACTACTGGCCGACTTCCGCTGCACCAATCGATTCCTAACTTGAAAAGCCCACCAGAACCTCGATCAGTTCCTTACGCACCCGCCAATCAACAAAATTACAATCCAAATTATGGCGGTCAAACATCCGCTGCCAATTACCCGCCTAATCAAACTTACGTAAGCCAACCGTACGGCAACCAGAAACCGAATTACGATAGAACCCCTGCTACAGGGCAATATCCCGCTGAAAATCAAAATTACAGTAATTCACCATACGGGAGACAGTACGACGAACACAAATACGCCACGTACGGTCAGAGAAATGAAACTTCTTATCCTAGTCCTAACGTGCAAGGCTATTCTGGGAATGTACAACAACCTTTGCACATAAACGCTAACGGCCAAAGAACTGAAGAGATGGGTAGACATGATGTTAGATATAATACTGGGCTTCTGCGGGAGGACTATAGACAAACTCCGGCTCAAAGAAATGAAGAATTATTGAGATATAATAGTACGAATAATGTTCGGGTGCAGGAAGTGCAAATGCAGCAAGGCAAAGGCCAGGATATGGTGAGTCGTCACGAAGATTTCAACAGAGCCAACGAAATGCGAACGTCGAAAAGCGAAGATGCGCTTCGGCAATATTCGAGTAACCCGAATGATATGTTCAGATACGCAAGCAGCGGAAACATCAAAGATAAAACGGATGGTCCCCGACCATCGGATGCATTTCAAAATAGAGTTAACAATGACGACCGCAAAGAAGAGGCACGATCGACTAATAACGTGAGAGGTCAAGCAAAATTGGCGGAGATGGGGGAGGAAGTTCGGCGAAGACAAAACAGAAATGTACCCAATCAATTCCATTCTCCCAATAATGCTTACTACCAACAACATGCGCAGTACTATAATCACCAAGGACAATATACCAATAATCAGCAGAACTACGCTCCCGCCCATATACAGATGACGCAAAATACACAGAGTATGCAAAATTTAAGTTTATCACAAAATTATCCACCGAATCACAACTACGCCAGTCAAAATTATTCCCAGTATCATAATCAAAATTACCCTCAAACAAATCAAAATCAGAATTATCCGCAAAATATGACCAGTCCCAATAATCAACAAGCAAACTACTATTCCAATCAACCAACACCCACTTCACCGACTTATACAAAGAATTCAACAATAACCCCTAAGCTGCTGAGGAAACCGGATGATCCACCAGAACTTCCTCCCACAAGTACACATCCTTTATATTCGGCCAGTACTCAGGACCCTCCAAAAATGTCGTTATATACTAGTGCAAATGCGCTTGCGAAGAATGCCAGAGATCCATGGGCTAGGGAGGAACAGGAAAAACAGGCCGAAATGAGAAGAGAACATGTTCGAGCAATGCGCGAACAGCAAATCAAAGAACTCATTTCGATACCCAATAGAACGCAACAACAGGAAGATCACTTGAGAGTGTTACAACTCGAAAGAGAATTCCAAAGGCGTGCAATGGAAGAACCTGAACAGGAGGATGAAGATACAGAAAAGGTTTAATATTTTTTTTCTCATTATTTAGCTATATTTCCAGAGTTATAGCTATAATTGTTTCATTAAAAATCTTAATCTCTGAGCGCTAATTAAGTAGTAAAAAAAAAACAATAAAAATGTGAAGTTCGCTTTGAAGGACATTAAGTGCTATCTTAAACGCCATCATGTGTACCATCGCTTAGGTTATCCCCTAATCTATGAGTTCTTCGGAATTACGTTTAGAAATTTAAATGTGCTTTTTTATGTTGTGTTTTAAGAACGTTTTCTGAATAATAACAAGACAGCTCATTATTAAACTGTGTGCCAAAAAAATTACCACACCTTGAAGGAGCGAGCCACAAAGCTGAAATTTTGACAATTTTCAAGCAGTAAATCATAACTAATAGTTTTCAGTAGTAAATCATAACAACTAGAAAGAAAAAAATACCAACAATCAGCAAAAAATTATAAAATGTCAGATCCCCACGATGTTTATGCATTATTTAACTCTGCGAGGCATGTGCTCTAAATAAGATGATCAATAGCATCTTGTGGGATCTCATCCCAGGCTTACTGTAGATGATCACGAAGTTCCTACAAGGTGTTTGCAGCAGACCAGAGGAGAATTTCTACTTCCTCTTCGTCTATAAAGATCTGACAGATGATTATCAGCGACTTTTTACCTGCAGCCAGTTGTTTTGTTAAGTTTTTTTTTTTTTACTCCTATGACGATTTTTTTTTTCTCAAAACCAACGGCCTTCAATATTATTCCGATTCGGTTTTATTGAAATCATCCGAATATATACAGCAAGTATGTCGGGTGAAATATGGAATCGGAATATTAATCCGAATATCATAACCTTCCGATTCCGAAATTCCGATTATTGAAATCATCCGGATATTTACGACACTAGTTTATTACTATGAGATTCTATGCATATCTGTAGTGCCTGTAATGAATACATGCTTTCAGATTTACAGATAATCTTACAGACGTTACAGATATACGTAGAATCCTATCACTAGTTTGCTTATTAGTTCCAAATACCTACTTGATAAAATAATAACGAAACCTTAGTTGGCCATGAATTTAACATGCTCTTAAAACATTTCTTTAACAATTATGAAATTGTGCTAAACTTGTTCATTAATTTGGAGATAACGTCATCTAGTACATTTCTTGAACATTAACGGGTATCGAAAATTTGTAACCTTTACAGGAGCACTAAATGTCCCTACAAGCTAGTCCATGTTCCTTAAATTCGGCCAAAAACTATAACTACCTATTACTGAGATTTAGTTTTTAGTGGTTCGGCAACGCGTAAGTACAGATTGTAATTATTCCTCTTAATTCGGGAGTGTCCGGTAGTCCAGCTTGATTGGACTATGTTTCGGAACGAAATTTCCCATACTGATGCTTATCGGGAAATCGGGTTCCTCGATATTGCGTCCAAAACAGGTATACTTATAATCCATAATACTGTAAAACGTCTTTAACCAGAATGGTGGTTATTTAAATAAGGTTTTTAATGAAGCAATTAAAGTAACTAATTCTAGATTTTTGACAGCAAATTCAAAACTTAGTTACATATTTTTATTGAATTTCAAAAAATGGTCATTATCACAGCTATTTATTATAGCGTCCAAAATGTCGCCGGTTCCAATTATTAGTAGGACATTTGGACACATAAAAAAATTGTTTACGCCTTAGTTTTTTTTCAACATATTATTTATTATTACAGGAAAACTCAGTTTCTTATACACCGCCACAATCTACGGCCAATACTACACCCTTAACAACTATAACACCAAATCTAGCTGTCAAACAAGAACCTCCTACCTCAATATTAAAACCCGGAGCTCCTACAAATAATCAGCAACCTCCACCTGAACCGCAAGCCCCACCTCCACCCGAAAGAGGTTCTAGTTATACTGTAATGTCCTTGAGAAATAAAGAAGGCACTAAACGGGTATCATTTAATGACACTTCGGCTACTCCACAACCACCAGCTAATTTACAACTTGAAGAAACAGTGAGGGAAGATCCAAATGTGAGTGCCCTTTGGTATTTTAACTTTGTGCGTGCCAGGTAACAATTTTTCGGATATTAATGTTTTAGAGCTTCATAAAGCAAGCTGAAACAATGTTGGCATCACCCACAACTCCCACAGACGCTTCAGGTGCTTCCCCGTCGACAGCGACGCCAGGTGTGATCGGAGCACAAGAAGTTTACAAAGATCCACGTACGAGGCGCTTGGCTGAGCAGGCACAGCAAAAACCACAGGCACCTATTCCGGAAAAGCTTTCGTTTAAGGAAAAAATGAAAATGTTCGCTATGGAGACAGGAGAAACTGGTACACCAAAAGATAAAAGTAAAATATCTCGAGCACAAAGGGAAATTGATAATTTAAGCACCCCAAACTCCAGTCTAGTGCATTAAATCGTAACGCAATCGAATTTTAATTTCTTACAAGCTCGAGTTATTTTATGAATCTGTTATATGTGTCGTGTTGTGTACTATTACAATCGTTGAGTTTCAATGCAATGTTTATATATTTCAAAATACGTCATTGTATGTGCAATACCTGGCCTAGTTCATAAAAAAAAATATGAATGTCAACCTGCTTAGCTACAGTTCAATGCCTAAATTGTATATGTTTTTAATTGTTATATGTAATTTCAAGTTATCCCAATTTGTCACAATCGGCAGTTGAATTTATTTATTTGCTTGCACTTCAAAATTTGCTTGGGAGTTTGTGTAATCGATCATGATATTCTAGAAATTGACATCGACTAACTATTTCAGGGAGCAAATAAATGGTACCAATGTAAGAACACCAATCACACGCTATTTTACATTCGTTAGGTTCCAAAGGACACCTCAGTGCAAGATGCATAACAACATTTACACCTTATATCAATTCTAGTATATTTTGATCGCAGCGATACAACTGAACATGTGGAACAAGTTTACCGTCCATACTAATTTAGAAACACATGTTTAACAACGACTCGTAGATACATTATTTTACTTGATTGACATAGTGGCTTACAAAGTGATTCTATATATACCTACCTTCTTTGGTTGATCGTATCTAATCTATCTACGTAAGAAAAATATATATATATTGTATAATAAAGAACCTATTTTCGTGTGTATTTTAAGATTGTATATGTATTATACATATATACCTACCTATGTAAACTCTTTTAGAGTAGATAAAGCAATACCTTCACCTGTTGACACATGGACCAAACTATTTATAAATATATCTACATACATATATATATATATATCACGAGCTTTTCTCGTTAAATCATGAATATTATATAAATGTATAGAAATTCTATTTTATGATGTATTTTTATGTTTCTAAATTACATTCCTTTTTATATAAATGTAAGTATTATATAATATATGCATATGAAAAGATAAACATTTGCATTTCCAATTCCGTTTTTATTTTGTATAATCACTTGATGTATCGAGCAATATTTATGTAATTGAAATCTCATTGATAGTGTACATAGATACTGTAAATTATAAATGAGAATAGATATTGTTTTTAGTATAATGAAATATTTAATATTAGGTTATAATGGAAGAGTATTGTCTTCTCATGATTTTATGTATTTGTCAATAAATAACACGTTAATATATAACTGATAAGTATTATTTTCCAATACTTTCTAACCCCATCTTCACGTGAGTATGAAGCCATGAAGCGGCAAAAAGTGAGATTAGATGACCCGGCAACCCAAAAATTTGGTTGAAAAAGTTCCTCGGAATTCAATTTGGAGATCATATGCAAATTTTCGTAACATATACATTAAAAAAGGGAAAACGCAATTTTTTAACATATATATTAAGTATTTCCAATTTTTCGCTTTTTTTCAGTTAAGCTACACTGAAGTAAAATATATGAATTTGGTCGACACTACATACAAAGATGAAATGATATTTATTATTCTTATTGCATATTTTCTTATTAAACGTTGTGAAATTCGTATAATAAAAAGAACAGCTTTTAAGAAATATAGGGTATAGGCCTATAGACTTTTGTAGCTGTAGTTTTTCACGTCTTTTAGTTCAATGAAAGGATTGTTATACCAGTTTTTAATGATTTATTATTATATTTTTAGACATCTTTTTAGCTGATGATACCGCGATATTATGGTAATATGTTTTTTAACGAGGCCTACATACATTTTACGCGCGAAAAAGGAATTAGGTTATATCTCAGAGTCATGAGCGATATTTTATTTCTCCGAGATCACAACGGCTAAAAACGAGTTTATCAATCAAAAACAACTGTCAACGGTTGTGCACAAATAATACATAATAATAAATGTGTCTTTTATTAAGATTCCATTGGCTACAACATATAATTAAAATAGGGGCGAAGTTCAGTCATAAAATTCATATGACTGCTCCATCACTTAAACCCAAACATATATAAACCAAAACAAATCAAGAGCACACCACATAGGTACTTAAATACTGTTATTTAAGTACCTATGTGGTGTGCTCTTGATTTGTTTTGGTTTATATCTTATATCGGTCTTTGTATCTGTATACAAAGACCGAGTAAAAGCAAATTAATGTTACAAATAATAATGAAAGATGCACGCATGCCATTGGTTATCTAGAAGAAAAGGTATACATATTTCCCAAAAGAGGATGTACTGAGAGTCTTGAAACGCACTGGTAGACTGTTACAACAATTTACAATGTTGTATGAAAAAGACCGCCTAAAAAGAGTTTACGGTGGTGTTAAGGAGACCTTTGTAGCGTAAATTTAGGTGATGAACATCGATACGAAAACATATTCTATTATAGAGATAGTGAGGTATTCTAGTGACAATTATAGGTGGGAAAAATATAACATGCGAATTTTTTGCCTGTTTCCCAAATTTCACCAATTAAGTTCTTTTCATTTGTGACTTATATGATATTTTCTGCTACCAAATATCAAACGCATACACGAATTTGGAAGCCTTTGGAAGTGGTATTTGTCAGTAGAATCTAACGCAAAGCCGAAAACAACGTTGCAGTAATTAGCATGACTTAGTGCCCTGCTTAATTTCTCTACTACAGACATGCTTTTGCTGGATTATTTGCTAGCAAAAGCATGTCCTTCAATGCCCCGTAGGCTTTTTGAAAGCAAACAGAAATATGCTTCTTAAACCGCAGGTCTACATCAAACCAAACCCCGAAGTTCTTGCCCTCGTCAACAATAGGTAAAGCAATACCATCCATCTCAATCAAAACATTTTCCAACAAAAGGGAACGATTAATCTTTTTGCTAAATTCATTCAGTTCATCAAAGACACATGGAATCCAATATCAAGGAAACAACCAACAAGGCCACCATTGCCAGACCATTGCTCTGGACAGATGCAGAAGGTTTTATGGTAGACATTGGCACTTCAGCTTCAAAATGATAACCGAATTTAAATTTCTCGAAATTATTGTTAGTGACTCTGTGTGACAGTCACCCAGATCCATGATAATGTAAAGTTTTCCGAGTTCAAATGGGCGATATATTAAATAAATAGTATATTTCAAAACCAAGGGAGGAAAGTGCTTTATTACACGCCACGGGCAAATATTATAAACGAAGCCGAAATTTGAGGGGGAACGTCCCCAAGAAACCAAGTTATGTATCAGATACATCGCGGCGATGTAGCTATGTACATATCGCAAGCCTGGTGATGTACTCAGTAACGTGCATGCGCCTTACATGTTGAGACTTATGTCGCAACAAGTACACATTCTGGGAATATACTAGCGATATTGAATAGGTATATGCTGGCGATATTGAATAGGTATATGCCGGCGATATTGAATAGATATATGCCGACGATATTAAATAGGTATATGCCGGCGATATTGAATAGGTATATGCCGGCAATATTGAATAGGTATATGCCGGCGATATCGAATAGGTATATGCCAGCGATATTGAATGGTATATGCTGCGATATCAACGTTACATCGACACGATGACTCGGTTTCGGGTTGAAATCGTGTCCTGCAAATACTGTGACCGACATTTCGTCCTCACTTGAATGAGACATCTTAGGTATTGCTACTAAAGTTGCAGTACAGCTGAAACTGTGGTTCAACCGTAACATAAGTAGCAGCTTCAAAGATATCTCATACGAGCGAGAACGATACGTCGGCCAGAAGCAGTTGCAGAACACAGTTTCAACCTAAAACCAAACAAAATAAATGTATAGAAAATAAGACAAGTTATATGAAACTAGTTTTTAATGATATAAGTTAAAAATACATACATACATAATTTTTTGTACACCGTTTCTCGTTCATCGTTGTTCGAAAGCCTGAGCTATTCTGCAGCTGCACATTCAAATTCCATTTTGGTTATTAATTATATGATATTCGAATATCATAATTTAAAAATATATTTGGATAAAATGGAGACATGTTCGAAGGTATAAAAAATGTTTGCCCACACTGACGGCATTGGCATTGATGGCCGAGGAGCGAAGGATCACATTATGAGATGTCTTGCGAAGATGTACTCAGATACCATATCCATTAGTTGTTGATGGCTAGGACTGAGGAATAATTGTAGGGTTTGTGATTTACTGTCAATCGGTGTTCCAAATAGTATGTAGCATTTTTCTTCTAAAATATTTCAAATTCTTACTTCTTACAATACCATCCTATTTTATAGAGATTTCGTTTTAAACTTCTAATTTGGCTTCAGTAACCGTTTCTACTATGTGTTACAAAACCTTAACATCTCTGAAAATTAAATGACCATTGTATTAACCAATAAAGTATTGGAATTTATGATCTAAAAAGTAAGAATATGTAGTATATTTACATATATCTAGCAAATACCAATAAAATTTGACCGCAAAAGTGACTAACCTAACCTAGCAACTGATATAATGAGTTAAAACTTTTACAAGAACAAAAACAGCTTAACCTACAAAATTAACTGTGTTGATCACTTACCTTCAATGAACAGCAGAAAATTGAAATATTGGCAATACCCTTGGAAGTTATCACTAGATATATTCGATGCACACAAGCTGATACACGTTGTTGCACATATTCTAGACTTAGACGACATAGACAAGAATTTGAAGGTGTAGAGCGGGCTTTGGGCTGTATGAAATCTCTAGTGTCGGCACATTTCGATAAAAAAATATGTACCAAACGCGGAATTGTTACATAGTTTATGTTCCCTGATGTTTTATATCAGCTACATAACAGGCATATAAATAATAGATATCGTATTCATGTATCTGTCTTACATCCTCACCATGTTAATATATAATATTTATATAACCAGATACATAGAATTGTATATAGTTTGTGTTCTGTATCAGGTACATCACAGGCATATAAATAATAGATATCGTATTCATATATCTGTCTTACATCCTCACCATGTTAATATATAATATGTTATATACCAGATACATAGAATTGCTATATAGTTTGTGTTCTGTATCAGATACATCGCAGGCATATAAATAATAGATTATCGCATTTACATCTCCTGTACGTCAATATATAAAATCGATGTAGCTAGTACATCTGCATCACGAATGGTTTCCTGGGTCCAGAAACACTCATTTTGCAGTATTTCAAAGTATTACCTGGTACTACTGAAAACTACCGTTTTCCTGCGTACAATATTAATTACTGTTTATACGTAACTTCCTACGAATCATCTATATGAAATGTGAATTTATTTCTATCCGATACACCAACCAATTATAGGAAACCAATAATGAAAAATGTGAAAATTTATAATAATTCTTACAGTTGTACTGTTCAAAATAAACAAATACTTTAAAACAAAGAAATTTCAGAATATTAATTGCCTAATTATTACTTTAATTTACAGTTGATTCACATTAACTTAACAAATAAGTCTGTATTTGGCGCCTGTTTTATCTAAAATTTGGTCACTTTTAGTAACTTTTCCTTCCACATCATTACTACCACATGTTAAATCCTCCTTCCTTACAGAACGAACTCAAACTATCTTTACATGGTCACAGTTGACGCTAATACATCCTTATATGTATGGCTAACCATGTCCTTATGAGCGGTGCAGGACGATGCAGGCAATACTGGGCAGGTACACTAATATCCTAATGATTGTATACAAATGAAGATACCTAATAATTTAGGTATCTTATAGGTATATACTAGTAATGTAATGAATATTCGCATATTTTTGAACATTCGCATTCGCAATAAATATGCGAATATTGCGAATAAAATAGTTACCTGTTAAAATGGATAATTTAGAAAAAAAAAACTAATATTTAAATTCACTGAGATCCTAAAACAACCTTTTCACACAAATTTGCAGTTTACATTAAAATAACCATCAATTACCTCAAAACTAAACTTGAATTGACAAGAATAAGACGTCGAAAAGTCGAAATGATTCGGTTGTACTTGGCTAGTTTCGCTGCAGTGATGAAGAAATTCAATTCTCTGCGTGTGCGCATAAGCGCTTAATGCAAGTGTTCGTATAGTTGTAAATTGAGAGCTAATAGATGGCGCTAGTAAAGTTAAAAAGTTAATATTCGCATTCGCGAATATGTAAAATCACGTATTCGTTACATCACTAGTATATACAAATGAAGATCACCTTTTAAATTTTATTTACATTTTTTCGGTTCCAGTATAAACATATTCTTGTACTGACGAAAGAGACCCCTTCTGTGTCATCCTCTTCGCAGTTACTCCTAGGTGAGTGATGGATCATAAAATTTGTTAACGAGTGCCTTGAAAGAATATATGAAACAGGCGCGTGCTAATGTTTCCATTAAGTACACTGTACAAGAGATCACAAAATGTAACTCACGTAAGTATCTTTTGGAAGAATATGCGTTCTCTTCTCTCTACTAGTCCTATTACAATTTCGCACACAACAATAAAACACAATTTTCAAAAGTTACAATAACTGACTATATACTATAATTGACTATTGAAAAGCACACGACAACTTGACAACTAACTAACTGTAACGAACTAACCTCAAATCGTGATTCATGTGTAAAGAATTGTAAAGCCCATTTGCACCGCCATTTAATTTTAAGCGGTACTTTGAAGGTGATAATTCATGTCTCATGCATATAGTGAACGTCATATTCTAAGCGTCATTTAAGATGAAATGAAGCTTAACGTGTCGGTGCAAACGGTCATAAATATATTAATAACTGTTAAGAGAGATAATATAACCACAGTATAGCGTAATAACCAACAACTGAGCAAGTGATTAGGGAGGGGATCGCAAGCAGTGCCGCAGGCGATCTTTGTGTCAACTAAAAATTTGAACTTCTGTGGTAAAAGATAACATACCATGTGTTCACTATACAGATAGCGTCATCTGTGAACGCAATGGTAATCTAATTTAAACAAGCGCGCGTAGCACTGCCCTTTCTTTCCTGTATTTCTTAGGTCTGTTCTGTCCCGGAACAAAAACTACTACGTTAAATACGGATATCCCGCTCGCTAAAAAGCAAAAATGTAAAAACATAACGACGTAAATATAACACTAATTGCCACTAGCGAACAATACGACAATTCTAGTTATTGCGTTTTTCATTCTACAGTAAGGTTTCGAGGTTTCCCTTGCTCCTTGACGAGTGCAAACATAATCATAACTGATAGCTGACCAATTTATTATATTTTTGTTATTATTATTAAAATTATACGAAAAATATTAAATTAAAATAGGAACATTTCAATTGTTATGGAATCCATATAATACTGAGAACCGCTGGCCTCGTGTAGTACCTTAAGCGGGCATGGACTGAAAGATGATAAATGCTATATAAGTATACATTCCGTAATAGACATTCTGATGATGGTGAACATTATGAATATTACTCGAGGCTATTTAACCTACGATGAAAAAAAAAATGCAGTGACTAGTTCTAGGAGCGTAGAGTTTCATCTCTGGACAGCTGTTATTAAAAAAGTTAGGTTCTGTTTGGCGAGTGCGCAAGCACGTTGAATTATGTATTTGTATTACAACAGAAAATCATTGTTTATTTTTATATTATTTAAATGCCTTAAAGCTAGTAATTAAACCATTATCTATTAGATTTCTATAAAAAGAAAACAAACTTTATTCGGTAATTCTAACCGGCAAAATAAACATATAGATGAAGGTGTAAGGTCGTACAATAGCTAAATAAGCTATCACAGTTGTTTACCTCATGGCTTATCATAAAATAAAACTAAATAAGATTTACTGATTGAATTCAAATTACTTGTCATCAAACTTGATTGGAAACTTAGCAGCAATGCGCATTGTTTTCTTCCTATAAGGCTTCTGTGCGTCCGAGACGGATGGTGGAGTCCCCTGAAAGATCAAGACATTGAAGAGGTAATTGTAATTTGATTAGCTTTACCTTTGACATTTGGTTCATTGTGTATGCCTTGTCATCTCTATACGTCGATGCACCCATGGAATTTTGTCTTACGGAATCACTTTTATTCATATGTACATTTCGATTTTTATGCTTAACAGCTTGTAAGGGAATAAAAGGTGATGTGACGGTGGAATTTACATATGGTTTTGAATTTGACGTATTGATCTGTATGAATATGAAATCTTCGAATAAGTCACATTAAAAGAAAATAATTTATTTACCTTTCTATCTGGCGTGGTATTTTTACTTTGCTGTTGGCACCAAGTTTTCGGTGGTTGTGGAATAAACGGCACTGTCGATTGCAATGTAAGATTCTGAAAGGAGTGATTAGGATATAATGTTGTTAGGTGACTCATGTCTAACCTACTTCTATGATCTTTAGCACTTCACCAGCAGTATTTTCACACGCTTCCGCTTTGTCAACAGATGGTTTTCCGCAAACTACTTGCCTATTAACTGGATTCACTAATTGAGCCTGTACAGTTTTGTCGGGTAATTCGAAATAACTATAATGAGGACAGCCCAGGCCACTTGATTGGTAGTATGAGAGTAGTTTTGCACTATTACGTACCATACCTTCTTGTTGCGGTTGAATAGGAACCAGAGGCTTGTTTTTGGCATGCTGCAAATAAACAGAGATATTCAATAAGCAGTTCGCATTGTTGAAGCATATTATGCAGTGGTAATGTTGAAAATAGGTAGCTTAACTTATTAATTGAATACTCGTTGTGTATTACTGATTATTTATTATTACTATTGCAATGGTGTGACATACATACATTGAATAGCATCTCTGCAACTTGTAACATCCGTAACTAGTCCTTACATTAATCATTTCATACATTTATAATAGCGTTGTATTACCACAGCTAGTAAGTTTTTATCTATTATTTTCTATGGCCAATGTCTATTGAGATCCGTAGATATAATTTTACTTACAAGGGGAAGCCGTGATCTGTGATCTTGTGCTTTCCCGAGGGGTAGTAAGGACTCTTTGGAGTATTTCTATAAAGTATTTGCTATAGATAACCAGTAATTTCTTTCTTTAGGGCTTTAGTCTAGTGCATGGTATACAATATTAGAACTTACGATGGTGCTAATTTTTCTTTGTTTCATGAGTTTAAATTATGATTGTTAAAGAGTATTACTACCTACTAATTATAATGAAAGTGCAAAATAACTTTTAATTTACACAAATTTTCTTTTCAGCCCTAGAACCTATAAAAGCATCGACATATAAAAAAGAATATTGTAGCAATAAAATAATATTTAATTCCGTACACGCTGTTCAAAGTTTTTTTCTTCTTTCGTCAAAGTCAAGTTGGAATCTTATATTCAAAAAACCACCCCCAAAAGAAACTTTGAACTTCGTGTGCGGACCTAAATATTATTTTATATTGATTATAAATACATATATGTTAATAATAAATGTAACAACAGATAATATATTACTTATTATTATTTATTCTCACAGAATTATTTTTTATAGCTCAGTGCTTTCATAACTACTAGGGCTGAAATGTACAACAGATAAAACCGCTCGAATGATTTTCCTTTTTTATTTACATGTTCTGCCACACAGAAAGAACTTTTAAACTCAACCAAAAAAAAAAAAAAACCGCCCTTCAAAAAGAAAAAATAACAATAACTTTCCACTGCGTGTACGGAAATAAATATAATTTTTTTTATACTTCGGCGCTTTTATATCTACTAGGGCTGAACAACAACATACGAGATATATCTTGAAATTGTATGGATGAACAATTATTTTAAGCCTAAAATAAACACTAACAAATTGCTCTTACTGAGATCATTCAGAGATTTTATTTTTTATTTACATGTTCTACCACACAGAAAAAATGAAAAAGCATATAATAAACTTAAATGTATACAGTTTAATATGAGAAAAAGCCAAATGGGCACCTTGAACCCAACTCAAAAAAACACCCCTTAAAAGGGGAAAATAATGATAACTATGAACTGAGTGAACGGAATTAGTCCTTGATTTTTTATATAATGCCCAGGATCAGTGTTTACTCACATATTTTTTTTTGTACGTGATAGCTTAAGTGATTCCTAAGAAAAAAAATATTGATTTGTTCCACCTTTATGCTAATATTTCGAATGGGGTGGCATCGATTGAGCTAATTTTTGGTATTTACGGTATGCGTGACAGCAGTACTCATTTGCTTTAATTTCAGCCCGATAGTTTCAGGGGCACTTTTCAATGGCTTGTCGGAGCAGAGCCTTTCTCGTTGATTTTGGAGATTGGATTTAAGATAAGTGCAGTGTTGCAATCTTTTAATGAATTGTTTCACCTGTTGGTCGAAATAATATTTAAATTGCATGTTAATTCACCTCTACTATTCGTGAAAAATTTCTGTGTAAATTAACAGTGCGGTTGCACCCTCATTTTAATTAATAATAATATCCTTTAATAGTCAACATTTAAAGATAATCAAATAAAATGATATTAACCAGCGGTCACAAGCTTTAGCTTACGACCCACCATTATCACCATTAAGTTCTTATGGAATAACGTTTTGCAAGCTCTAGTGGGTGGGCCAATAGTGTAATATAACGCCTTCTCTGTAGAACATAGAACTAATTAATATATAATAATTATATATTTATATTTAGTTTAAAACTATCTGAAGATATACAGAGTGTTCAGTAGAGGAGTAAGGCTATAAGATTCTTTTTTTGGACCACCCTATATATTTTTAAAGATTTAAATATTGCATTGATGTAGCTTTACGAATATAAATATAATATAATAGAAATAAAATATAAAACGTTTAAAATTTAACAAAACGAATCACGGTAGCCGTGATGCGTTTTTTTTTTCAGAAACAATATTTGGTAATAATGCAGACAGAAGATGATCCTACGCTGTGGATATAATAAAATGTGATTATAATCTACATGTTTTTTTTTTATAGAAAACAAATATTTTAGCAAATCCATTTATCTGTTTTCTAAATGTCACCTGTATTTTATTTTCTTTTATTCCTTTTTTAATCTTTATCACTTCAACAAATGTCTTGACTGATCTTGGTCGACAGTAGCTACGAATTTGCATTGAACCGCCACGACCAGCCTTTGAGTCCATCGGACAAAACGCTACAACGAAACCACCGTCATTAAAATGGTTTGTAGCAGTACCGTCAAGCGGGGTTAAACGAATTGCTTAGTGAATACTGGAAATTTCGCCTCTAGCGATCAGTGAGATAAAGGTACCGATAATATTACTCCCATATGTTCCTATGTTTGCCATGTAATACACTTAGGTATCGCATGCGTTGCTCTTTCCTTCGCGGAAGTAAATGCTTTAACTGTTATTTACAAAATCTGTCAAAACGTTTGAATGCGCGCAGCACTAAGGAAGATGTCTATCAGCTGCTAGATATTGTTTCTCTAATCCTTTCGGAATAATATGCATTATTAAAATATTGTCCTAAATATATACGCTGAATATTTGTTGAAAAGATAGACAAATTATGAGGTAAAGTGAATCACAACGAAAATTAATTAAAAGTCAATCAAATCAGTGTTGATGATGTTGAAGCTTAGTATTAACTGCACAGCGCATCGACGCAGGGCGAGTAGCGTAGTGAGGATATGTCGAGACAGTAATACATTCGTAGCGTATATACAGCTAGCCCAACACATTCGTGTCGGTTTATATACGAAAACTGGTAACTTATTTTCAATTTTTTTTTGTTAAGGGTTATACAGGTTCAGAAGGACCACATTTCAAAATTATTTTGAATTATACAGAGTGACTCAAAGAAAAGTTGCACACCAAAGTTGTGAAAAATTAAATGGAACAGCCTGTATATTATGGCATATTTTGATAGTACAGACTAAATAAAGGCAAGTTATTGTTAGGTTTTTTATACCTAATTCAACTCGTTTACGAGATAATTAACTGTTCTTCAAAATGTAGACCAAAATAGAAGAGGCATGCTTGTCATGGATATTTAAGCTATATATTTTAAACTGTATTAATTTTTTAACTAAAGCTTGATAATAAAATAAAAGTAATGCAAAAAAAATTATACAGGGTGAACAAAAACATACTTTCAATTTTCACTATCTTTAAAGGCAAGTAACTTTCTTATTTTAAATAGAACACCCTGTATTTATTACCTTATTTAGATTCTAATTTTAACGGTCTTTAAGATTGTATGAATGGATTACTATACCTATCTCTTATAGTTTCTTAGTAATTTAGAATTTTCTTTTCTAAATATTAATTCCAGCCATTTTTTTTTGAAGTAGGCTTGGACAAAACTGCTGTTATTATTCAACATAGATAGACGATATTCATCAGCCTAACTCTTCAACTGGCTTTTCCTAAGTACTAATTGAAAGTCATAACAAAGTAAACTTCAGAAATGTATTTTATTAAAACGGATAAACTGATATATTAAAAACTGCTAATGTTTTAGAAAGTGTTCAAAATGATGGCTGTAGATTTCAATGCAGAGGCGTACTCTTTCTTGAAGTGGGTCTTTAATATCATTCAAAACATTTGCTGTTATAGCCATTCTTCTTCGCTCTTTCATATCATTAATATTCATCAAAACCTAATATCAACCTGCCTTTATTTAGTCTGTACTATCAAAATATGCCATAATATACAGAGTGTTCCATTTAATTTTTTACAACTTTGGTGTGTAACTTTTCTTTGAATCACCCTGTATACTTAAAAATAATTTTTAAATATGGTCCTTCTGAACCCGTATAACCATTAACAAAAACAATTTGAAAATATGTTACCACTTTTACGTGTAAAATGACGCGAATGTGATGGCCCACCTATAGAAATTAATGTATTAGCGTTCCGACGCATCCTCACTACGCTTCCTGGCCTGCGTCGATCCCAGTCGATCCGCTTTGGCGTAATAAGGCTATTTATAGTTATAAGGTAAGATTTCGTATTACGCGATATTTCAAATTTAATATTTATTTTATGACTTTAGTTCCTCTTCTAAAGGATATACCGTTTGTCTCCAAATATCTGAACGTGATGGAGAGCAATTCTACAAAGCGGTGCAACTCAAGTCACTTAAAAGGGGACTACATATATTTGCAAATAGTGAAGAGGATTTTTCGATATTAGCATGATTAGATAGTTATTAAGATTGTTTAAAGTTTTAGTTTAAATAAACTAAAACAAAAAAAAAGAGAAAAGCCATAAATATGGTTTTTTCTTCCTTTTTCGACTTTCTTTTCTTTAGCATTGGTTTTATGCGTATTTTATCTTTTTAAAGAAATAATCAAGTGGGAGAGATATAGAATAAAATTTATTTTAATACGTCACTTCTTCTTTCAACCGTTTTCGATAAAATTAATTCTTTTTAACCAAATCAGATCTTAAAAAAACTTTTAATATAGTTCACTTTATTCAGAACCATCCAAAAGTAAAAGGGATATAATATTTATACATATGAATCACTTTACCCGAACGTATGGAGTAAAATGAATCACGCTTTAGCAAAAAAAAAAAATGGCAACATATTTATTCTGTAGCAGTAACAAATGCAGCTTATGTTGAAGTAAATGATGAGCAAACTTTTAATTATTTCTTTAAAAATTAGTTTTTCAAATGTTATAAAAATATTAACGAAAAACTTATATTTTTGATTCACTTAACCTCGTTTGACGGTACTCGATGGCCGGCCGATGCAGCCAACCGCGGACGTGCGACGACGCAACGAAATTGCATTTCAGATTAATTACATTTCGTTATCTAGCTTGCTTAGGGAAATACCCGATAGTGAAGGTGATTGCCTTAGCTTTAAAATAATCATCGATTAGTCACGCATCATATCGCTCGTGTATTAAAATTGTAGTATTACTCGTGGCATGTACTGGCAGGGGTGTGTTATTTGCTGTCAATAAAATGGTAAGACATATTATAAATAATTAGAGGTACGCGAAATTTCCTAATTTTGTTACCTTTTAGAATGCTGCAAAATTATATTTTCACAAAGTAGTGCAATAATACAGCCTCTTTATATAAAGTTTTCCTTAGTGTACATATCAGCAAGGTAATAAAGGAAACGGCACCTTAAAACAAATTTTGAAAAAAGATGTTCCCTAAAATTGTCACATTTTCGAAAGTCTCAAAAGAAATTGAAACGAAAATAATGTAATAGAACGAAAATATACACGTCATAATCCGCGAAAACAAAGCACTAATAAGACTATTTTTTTATAGATAGATAATTTATTTTGATGTTTTCCATATGCATTTGTTTGCCTTCAACATACATCTTACTCGTATACAGGCTATTTCAATTGAAACGAACCACCTCAAATAACTCTTACACCTCCTGATGATGATAGATATAAATTCCGAAAACCTATCAATTGTGATATCAAAGGGCAAAACTTTTAGTAACGAGCCTGGCAATTTAAAATCATTCCTGGGGGCGCCCACCCTTAAAATTTGAATAGAGAAAATGGGTCTTGTGACCCATTCAAAAGATCTTTTAATTTTCTTGACGGCCAACTATATCAATGGTATTTTAATCATACTCAGAAACTACCATTTTGCGAGTATTACGTATTGTAGAAATACTCAGCCAAAGAGTTTCTGCCGTGTGCCTACACAATGTTTTTGGCGACAAATCTTAATTTGAATTGAAAATAGAAAAAAAAACAATGGACACTAGGAAGTTGACAGTACAAGTTGGCACACATGTTACATACCTTAGTATTTTGACGTTTTCGAGAATAAATCTTTTTCTGTAATTTCCTTTCTAGTTTAATATCTATTTATCAATAATAAGTGCAATGAAGACACCAGTTCATCATCATGACATCTTCAGCATGGTTGAACAGTAGTTTAA
Organism: Protaetia brevitarsis; assembly: GCA_004143645.1. Taxonomy (NCBI): domain Eukaryota; kingdom Metazoa; phylum Arthropoda; class Insecta; order Coleoptera; family Scarabaeidae; genus Protaetia; species Protaetia brevitarsis. The sequence goes on along the minus strand of RXPK01000013.1, from coordinate 882,665 downwards.
TGACAATTTATTATACGTCTATCATGTGGATCTAGTGTGGCCAACCTTAGTGACAATTTTTGCCTGCCCTAGCAGTAAAGCAGTATATAGTTTTCCTGCCGCTTTGAAGTGCTGCAAAATGAGTGTTTCTGGACAGATGCGCTATAAAAAGTTATTTTTTTAATCGGTAAGCGCAAAGTGCACAAGTTACAACATGTGTGATAGAATACGGTTAGAATGAAATGGTTTGGATTTTACTTTATTAAATGTTCAAAGTGATGACCATTAACCTCCATTCAATACTACAATCTTGCTTCAAATGCTCTCCTGATATTTCATAACATTTCTGGAATTATTCTTCAACAATTTTCTTTGCGTAACCCTTGCAAGAAAGCTGAACGCGTAGCATACACTTTAGACTCAAGATGTCCCCAGAGAAAAATCAAGTGGTATAAAATGGGGCAATTTGACAGGTATTCTAAGAAAGAAAGAAACTAGTTATCAAAGAATTGATTGTATCTTCTAGCATTTCCAAATACATTTGACCATTATTGGCCATACGCCATACGCTAAGCTTCTGTGACCGTTGTGTACGTGTTTTTCCCGCGTCAAATGGGAGTTGGTGTCACTCTAACATCTACAGTTGTGACGATTTATTTCACCATTTGATGAAAAAACGATTCGTTCGAAAAACAGATATTGTACAGTAAGTTTCGATTATTGTTGAAGCGCTCCGTGATTAATTCACAAAATTTCGACCTCCTGTCAAACAGTAATTAAGTTCATTGTATAA